>LPNX010782230.1:191543-233141 GCA_001517045.1 Pseudotsuga menziesii
AGCTTAATGGGGGGTGTTAGAATAATCAACCCATAGTTAGCTACCTTAGACATTAATTAATCCAAATTTTGTCTTATTTGCCTAGTTTCCATATTCCACCTTATGCAAGTTGTCCTCCACACATTCATAGTGGTAAAAATTGATAAATTTGAGTCATGGAGCACTTGGGAAACCACTTGGAATCAAATCTGCTTTATTCATAGCCTCCCTAGCGCATGTCTGCTTTTTCTGCTTTATTGCCTGCTTTTTCTGAGTTTTAAGGCAATTGGGAAAGTTTGACTAGGTGAAGTTAACTTGTTTTTTGTCCTCATCATCCTCCACTCTTTTCTCCTATGAAAAGCATGCATGAGTTGTCCTTCCACCATCTATTAGCTTGCCTAATTGATTTTTCCAATTCGTGAGCTCCTAGACAGATTTGGAAATTGCTTTATGCACCTATGGGGGATTTGCTTAGATTTAGTAAGCCTGCTTTTGACCAAATTCGAATGGCATCCTTATGCATTCAAATATCTCATGTAATTATTTATTGTGGTAGCCTATGACTTCACAGGGTTGGCTATTGTACAATTATTCAATACAGATTAGTGTTCTGCTCCATATTCAGTCTCCTTTTGTGAGTAATTTGCATGTGTAATTGGCAATTGTTGTGAGTGTAATTGTTCTAACACCTAGGTTCAATTTCCACACATTCAATGATTGGAAAATAGTAAAAAAAGGGTGATAATTGGCTTATTCAAGGAACTTGACATAATTTTGGATGGGTTCTAAAGTTGACACTTGGTAGCAAGGATTTGGTTTCCCATGGGACCCCTTTCCTCTTACACTCTAGTGGAATAGTAGCCCCTTTGGTGCTCTTTACACAACTATTCTTGGACCATTTTATTATTTATAAAAATAATATTTACATACATTTTGAATGGGCATGATAAGCCAAAAACAAAGTCCAAATAAATTTTTTACATCATACATGCCTACCCATTCACTAGTCGGGCCTTGGCCTTAAGATCTGCACCAGGAATCCATGGGAGCATATTTACATCATTTAAATAGTTTTTATTGAAACACATCCAAGTAAAAAATGGGGGTATTACAATCCCCTCCCCCTTGGAATAACATTGTCCTTGGTGTTTGCTCAAAATTTAGAAAGAAAATGGATATGCCTCTTGTTAGGATTATAATCCTCCCTTGTCCAAACTCGTCAATTCTGCCTAATTTAGGAGTCATTTAGTCATTATTTGGTCCACTAGTAACATTGGGTCCACTTGGCCTAATGGGGCCACATGTACCGGGCACTATAATGTAGGTAACACTGATTGAGGCTAACTGCCACTGACTGCACTTTCATGCATCGGTTTATGCGCCTCCTAGACCAAACCCTACAATTTAGGAGCCATTGGGAGCGCCGACACCAACCTTCTTTAGTTTTCGGCAGTTGGTGACTAGTCAAGCCTAGTTATGTGTCAGTTACATTCAGCTAGATGTCGTCCAATTCCATTAGCCCCAGTCTTCGCATGGATGCATGTGGGAAGGTGCCTTTTCTTACCTACCACATCAGTTAGACTAGTTTAACTTATTATAACTGATTGAGAGACTGAATTAAACAACTAGAGATAGCTAGTTAAGTTTCGATAGTGATTTAGACATGTCCAGAAATCCATGTAGTCATATTGAGTTAATCACTTCGAATTTCCTCTCATGGATTCGAATTGTCTAGATATTAATTCCAGTGTATTCCATTTGTAAGAATTATCCATTTTACTTTTTGATTAATGAAAGCAATATATATCTCCAACTCCTTATTGCATTGTTTCATATCATTTTCTGAGAAAATTGTTTGTGGAATCTTCTGTAAGTTTTTTCTTAGTCAATAGATTCCTTTGAGCTCAATTTTATATGGTATCAGAGTCTCGATAGGACAAGGCAATTCTTCTTCTACAGATTTTATTCTAGATCAAAAAAATTTGAGCAAAATTGCTACTTCCAACTCTGCACCAGAAGCGGAGAGTTTACCACATAATTCCTGGAAGCCCAAACTTGTTGATCAAGCTTTCTTGATTAACTAAGCCATGTGTGAAGCAAACTCCAAAAGTGCAGGCTGTTGACCTTATTTTGTCTATTTTTTGTGATTTGCAGGTTTCTTAGACACTTCACTGCATTCTCTACAACTGCATAATGGCCTCCTCTTCATGAAATCTTATTAATCCTTTCAACTGTCATTAGTGGAAGGAGGATATTGAGATACAGTTCTGCTCCAGAGGACTCTATAGAGTCACCATGGGCACAAAGACAGAGCCTAATGCACTAGTAGAGAGAACAAAATACTAGAACAAGCTTGATTAAGCATATGGGTTTTTGTGCCTCTCAATTTCTAAGGATCTTCTCTTCCACATCACTGGATTGAAGACCCCCAAGGAGATATGGGAATAAATTGATGATATTTTTGATAAGAAAGATGAATTGAGAATCTATCAGCTAGAGAATGAGCTAATATCTCTAGATCTGGGAAACTTTGAGACCATGAATGACTTATTTACCATGTTTAAGAATCTGGTGCTCCAATTGAAGTAGTGTGAAGCAAAGAAGGAAGATGATCAAGTCATCCTTACCATCCTTTCTAAACTTGGCCCAGATTACTCTGTTTATGTGTCCACCTTTCATACTGGAAATCTTACAATTCCAAATTGGAGGATACCAACCCTCAATGCATTCATTGAGTCTCTCACCAATGAGCATGAAAATCTTTTTCAAATGGGAATCATCAGATCTTGTAAAGATCAAGCCTTGTTTGTTGGAGAACTCAAAGCTTCGAATGTCAAAGGGCTGCAAAAGAAGACAAAGTATGACCCTCCTAAGCATAAGGAGTAGTCAGATGAGTCCTCGGGTTGGAGGAGAAACAAGCAAAAGGGAAAAGAAAAGAACCATTTCTCTTACTGTGAAAGGGGCTTTCATCCAGAAATATCTTGTATTAGGAGAACAATTGATCAAATGGCTCTTCTCCTAGAGAAAAATAACATCAATCTTCCAACTGGCACAAGGAAGGTTGACTATGGAGAAAAGACTGAAGATCATGATGAGAGATACCATGCACTAAAGGCTATTTGTTCAAAAACACATGCTTTCCTCATTGATTTAGGATCTTCCAATCACATGGTTGCATCTAGAGAATCATTCTCTTCATTACATTCGACTGATGGCTTGAGCATTCACATGGGTGATGACACTCAAATTCGAGCTGAAGGGAAGGGTTCTATCAATTTAAAGCATGGAAAGTTCAATGTGTACTTTATGTTCCCTCCTTAGCTGCAAATCTGTTATCTGTATACCAAATGACTCACACTGGCCCACCAAAGTGAGTGATATTTGGCCCTAACTTAGTGGAGATCATAGATATCTCTACTAAGAACATTATAGCGAAGAGTGCTGCAAACCATGCCAGCTCTAAGGCATATGAATTCTCATACTTTCTTCCATATTTAGATCTAGTGCACTCTCAGCTGCCATTTTAAAGGGGAGGTAAAAACATTCTATCTAATCCTTTTGCATATGATGATGTCTCCATTAGTGTTTCAGAAGAAGAAGTAGAAGACTCAGTTGGATCAATTTATGAAATTGAAGATGAAGTTCACAGTGATCCAGATCCAAATCCAGTCACTACTCCCAATCCTAGGCCTAAATGGGCACAAAAGGTTATTGAGGAAACTAGGAAGATGAGTAGGAATCCATCTGACATAAAGAGGCCAAGAAATCAATTTCAGAAAGAGAACCTTGCGCTATGTCAAGCAAGCTCTCTTCCTTCAGAGAGATGCAACAAAATCCCAATGAAATGCTACATGGTAAGGATTGATCAACTACACTGCTCTTAGAAGAACAAGGTGGATCATGTCTATCTTCCTCCAAAAAGAGGCAAGGGTTATATTCCTGCTTCCTTCCATCATAATATTGGAAGAATATGGAGAAGTCTACATGCCTTGCCCCAGGATACCTGTGCATATAAGAACAAGCACGCTGCTTCTCTACACCACAGAGATGAAGGTTGCAACACTATTTTCTCAAGTTTCTAATTCAGGAGGATTTTTTCTCTTGATATAAAAGCTTGATCTTGATTCTACCTTCTTAGTTTGAGGGGGGTTATTTTTCCCATGAGGTTTTTCCCCATTTCCTTGTTTGTATAAGCAATTACTTTTTCCATTTTAGCTATAATGGGTGACCTTTGGTCTTAGTTACCAGGGCTCATAGTTGTCTAAGTTAGAATTCAGGGGGCAGTTAGGATTATAATCCTCCCTTGTCCAAGTTGGTCAATTCTTCCCAATTTAGGATTCATTTAGTCATTATTTGGTCCACTAGTACCATTGGGACCACTTGTCCTAATGGCGCCACATGTACTAGTCACTAGAGTGTAGGGAACACTAATTGATCCTAACTTCCATTGACTACACTTGCATGCATAATTTTAGGTGCCTCCTAAATGAATCCCTACAATTTGGGAGCCACTAGAGTGTCGGCACCAACCTCCTTTAGTTGTCGGCACTTGGTGACAAGTCAAGCCTAGTTATGAGTCAGTTACATTCAGTTAGATGTCCCCTAGTTCAGTTAGCATTGATATTTTCATGGATGCATGTGGGAAGGAGCCTTTTATAACCTACCACATTATTTATACTAGCTTAACTGATTATAACTAATTGAGAGATTGAATTAGACAACTGGAGATAGCTAGTTAAGCTCCGATAGTGATTTATACATGCCCAGTTATCCATGTAGTCATATTGAGTTAATCAATTTGAATTTCCTCTCATGGATTCGAATTGTATGGCTATTAATGCCACTGCATTGCATTTGTAACAATGATCCATTTTACTTTTTTATTAATGAAAGCAATATACAACTACAACTCCTTATTACACTGTTTCATATCATTTTTCGAGTAAATTGTTTGTGGAATTTTCTGTAAGTTTTGTCTTGGTCCATAGATTCACATGAGCTCAATTTTATACCTCTCTCATGGAATCCTCCAACTCCCACGTAGTCTCATTGGGACTGGAGTGCTTCCATTGCACCCTTACCTATCTGATGGCTCGGTTCCAGAGCAATTTTACCATCCTATTTATGATGGATAGTGGTTCGGTTTGGAACTCTCCCTCGATTTCCACCTAAATCAAATTCAAGTCAATAACATGGTTAGGATCATGTACATATTTCCTAAGAAATGAAAACCGAAAAACATTATGAGCTCTAGTGTTAGTAGACAATGCAATTCTATACGTGATTGTCCCTATCCTTTCAAGCGCTTCAAATTGCCCACAATATCTTGGCAACAACTTGGCACAACTTCCAAGATTCGAGGAGATATTCCTTGGTCTCACTCGAAGATAAACATATCCCCAACAAGAAATTCGCTATGCACTCTATTCTTATTTGCATAGTTTTTCTGTCTATCTTGGGTCTCCTTCAAAATTTTCCTAATCTTTGTGACTTCTTGTTCCATTTCTTTAAGCAATTATGGCCCAAGTACAATTTTGTTCACTAGATTATCGCAAGTAATTGGTGTCTTGCATTTTATCCCATACAAAGCCTCAAATGAACTCTTGCGCAATGATACTTGCCGCTCCTTGTTATATGCAAACTCTACCAATGTATATACTCTTCTCACTTAGATGCTTTGTCCATCACATACATGCGTAGAATGTCTTCCTTCACCTAATTTACCCCTTTTATTTTCCCATCCATTTGAGGATGATAATTGGTACTCTAGTTCAATTGTGTACCCAAATATGCAAAAATACCTTTCCAGAAATTTGAAGTGAACTTAGTATCTCTGTATGAAATTATAGCCTTGGGAAAACCATGCAATCTGAAAATTTCCTTCATGAAAATATTTGCAATGTCATCCGTTTTATATGTGGATTTAACCAGTATAAAATGTGCTTCCTTTGATAATTTATCCACCACAACCATGATGGAATCATGCTTCCTAATAGTCACTGGAAAACCTGTAATAAAATCCATGGAAATCACTTCCCATTTCCATTCCAGAATTGGCAAAGGTTGTAATAAGCTTGTTGGGTGTTGATTCTCAACCTTCAATTGCTAACATTTCGTACACTTATAAATGTACTCGTCAATGTCCTTTTTTATTCCTGAACAAAATATTGCTTCCTCGATGTAGCAACTGTTTTCTGGTATCCTGGGTGATCCAAGTATGGTAATTTATGGATTTCAACCATAACCATTCTTCTCAAGTCTTCCACATTTGGAATATAAATTTTGTTTTTGTAAATAAGAAGTTTGTCACCTTTCAAGTGGTAACCTTCATACCTCCTTTTTAAATTCTTCTATTGTAATTTGTCTTTTATTTGGACATACAACTCATCTTCAACAATATCGTTAACAATCTGCTACCTCAAATTTGATTGGAAAGTACTAATGGATGCCACATGGATTGACTATACTTTTCTGCTAAGTGCATCTACCACTTTATTTACCTTACCTTTTATGTGTTTGGATTCAAAATCAAATTCACACAAAAAATCCATCCATATAGCTTACCTAGCATTTAATGTTTCCTCCTCAAACAAATATTTCAAACCATAGTGGTATGTCCTTAGCTCAAAGTTTTTTCCCATTAAAGAGTGCCTCCACATTTTCAAAGCATGCACTATGGCAGGAAGCTCTAAATCATGGGTATCATATTTTTTCTCATTTTCTTTCAACTTCCCTGACTCATAGCATACCACATGGTTCTCTTCCATAAGGACTCCTCCAAATCCTTGGTTGCATGCATTTGTACACACCACAAAATATTTTCTGGGTCTGCAAATTTCAAAATTGGAGCACATGTGAATCTTCTTTAACCACTGAAAAATTTCTTCACATTTCGGTGTCCATTCAAAATTTATCCCCTTCTTTTGGAAATATGTGATTGGGTGAGAAACTTTGGATAACCCCTCAATGAATCTCTTGTAATAACTGACAAAACCCATAAAATATCGTACATCCATCACATTCATTGGAGTTGGCCAATTCATTATGGATTTAATCTCTTTGGGATCAACTGATATTCCTTCTTTTGAAATAATATGTCCCAAATAATGAATTTTATTCTTATAAAAATCACATTTCTTAACTTTGCATACAACTTATTCTCCCTCAGCAATTGCAAATACATTCTCAAATGTTCTTCATGCTCTTCTTCATTCTTAGAGTGTATAAGAATGTCATCTATAAAAACAAGAACAAAATTGTCCAAGTACTTGCTGAAAATACTATTCATGAGACACATGGATGTAGCTATTCCATTGGTGAGACCAAACGGAACCACCACAAATTCACAGTGCCCATACCTTGTTCTAAAGGATGTCTTGTGAATGTCTTCTTCCTTAATTCTTACTTGATGGTGACCAAACCTAAAGTCAATTTTCGAAAATGCGTTTTCCCCTCTCATTTGTTAAAAAATGGGATCAATTCGAGGCAATGGGTATTTTTTATTTGATGTAACTTTATTAAACTTCATGTAGTCAATACATAAACTAAGAGTCCCATATTTATTCTCACAAATAGGATGGGTGCTCCCCATGGAGACATACTTGGACAAATGTACTTCTTTTCTAGAAATTCTTGCAATTGCGTTTTCAGCTCTACTAACTCTGGTGTACTCATCATATACGGTGTTTTGGAAACTGGTGCCACTCTTGGCACAAGATAGATTGTGAAATCAATGTCCCTCTTTGGAGGAAGTCCTGGAACTCCATTAAATCCAGGAAAGCTAGGAAATATAGATGGTTGGTTGAAAGTTAGGAATTTCATTTTATGTTTTCTCCAAAACATGGGTGGAATACAATTTGAAACCTTTCATATATAACTTTTTCAATCGCATGGATAAAATCTGCTTGACAGAAACCACCTTTGGAATTCCCTTTACAACCCTTGGGTTTCCTTATTCATAAATGCATTCAAAATTCTTGCTGTAACAATCAAGTGTAACTCTATGGGCCTCCAACCGGTCCATTCAAATGTGAATACCATAAGAACCAAGTGACAAAATACTCAAATTTGCAAAAGTGGACAATCCACCCATTTCAAGCGGAAACTATACTATTTCACTAACCTTCCTCTTGGTTCTAGTAGCTAATTGGACTAACCATGATTTAATATGATTTTATTTCTTAAAATCATAAGTCTCAACAATTTTTGGAGTGTTATAAGTATGAGTAGATCAAGGGTCAATCAAAATAAAAATAGATTTCTTAACAATCTTACCTTCAACTTCAACAATAATTAACTGATGGTCTGCTTGGAGGTCCTCTAGTGCTGCATATATTATATGGATGGTCCTTTCCACTTGACCCATAGTTTCATCTCCTTGGATGTTGTGAACTTGCTTTGCACTCTCATTTCTATGTGGACAGTTTCTAAGCATATGATCCCCTCCACATCCCCAATATTGAAGTGGCTCCATTGGCTCTCTTGGCTTATCTCCCATCATCCTAGCTGGCTTAGTCACTCCTTGTTGTGGTTGCCTTGGTAAATTTCTAAATTGAGGAGGCTTGATTCCCTTCCAACCTTTCGTGAAACTTCTCATTTTTCTTGTCCTTCCATTCCTTATGTAATTCTTGTTTGCTTTTTTTTTGATCATAGCAATACTTGGCCTTTCTTATGGCCTCATATAGAGTTCTAGGTTCATCAAAATCAAGTTTGTATTTATATCATTGGGGAAGTCAACTTAGAAAATGCTGAATTTGTCTTTGTTCTACGTTACAGGATCTACATTCTACTCTCCACGCACACACACACACACAACTTATTTCTTGTTGCACCCCTCGAGCCTCTTCCCAAGCCTGATTCAAATTTTGCATGAACCTTTATTTTTCATGCAAAACTTGTCAAAATAATTAACCTTCCTCTTATACCACCTTTTAATCCATCATTAGCTCTTAAGCTAGGTTAAAGTTTTAATCAAGGATATTCTGGTTTACCAAAAGTATTAAGGTACTCATTTCATTCTACAGGGTTAGACAAGGTTACAGACTTATCCCCATAGGCTATTTTATTAACCCCTCTCACTATCTTGGGTGAATACATTATTCCCCAACTTTTCAACGTTCTGACTCAGTCATAACTAGTTGTAGATATTCTATTAATATTTAAAATATGCAATGAGTTCTTCCACATTCACACTCACAGTCATTTGCATAATAACATTGATCAAACCGGGTTTTAGTATAGGGGTGTTACATTCCCCTGCCCCTTAAGACATACACAATCCTCGGTCTTTTCAATGTCCAAAAGTTTATGAACAAAATTTTCAACAATTATTTGGATGATGAAGTCTTCAAAATAGATGGGGATACTCATCCCGCATCTTATCTTCTAGTTCTAAGGTATATTCTTTAGGGATATAAAGGGCCATTGGACCTTTACCTATTCTATGGCCTTGTTCCTAAGAGTCTTGGTTCTTTTGTCCATTATGTAGATCGGTTGTACTTGGATTTCCCCTTTGGGTTCCTCTTGTATCACATACCAATAAAGTATATCATTGAAATCATAAATATACTTTTTCAATAACAAAACATAGAAAAAATTATATATTTTAACCATAGGAGATTAATATAGTTCATATGCCATTGGTTTGATTATGCTCAAGACTTCGAATCTCCTCAAAATCTAGCAACCAACTTCTTGCAGTTACCAAACCGCAATGACTTTTCATGCCTTTAACCTTCAAGAATAGTCCAATCCACAACTTGGAACTCTTTATGCATTCTATCATTGTTTACATAGCTCTTCTACCGGTCTTGAGCTATCTTCAAATTTTGCTTGATCTTGGTTATACGTTGTTCCATTTCTTGGAGCATTTCTAGTCCAACAATTAACTTATCCACAGGATTGTCCCAATTCATTGGAACATTACACTTTTTTCCATAAAGTGCTTCAAATGGACTCATCTTCAATGATGCATGGTAACCATTGCTATAGGAAAACTCCACTAAGTATAATTAATCTTTCCATTTACTAGGATTTTCCATTACATACATAATTCCGAGCATGCCCTCAATGATTTGATTTACCCACTTAGTCTGTCCATATGACTACAGATGATATGTTGTATTAAGGTTTAGTTTATTTCCACTTTTTCTGAACAAACCCCTCAAAAAGTTTGAAGTGAACTTTGGATCACAATCTGAAACTATTGCTGACTAAGAATACCATGTAACCTGGAAGTTTCCTTCATGTAGATATCTACTATCTTAGCTACTTTAAAAGTTGACCGAACTAGTATAAAGTGAGATAAATTTTTCAACTTGTCAACCACCACCATAATAGAGTCATGTGGCTTCATCATCCTTAGAAATTTTGTATTTAAATCAATGGGTACTACATCCACTTCCATTCCAGCACAGCAATGGATGGAGTAGACTATCAAGATGTCTATGTTCTGCTTTTAATCTCTGACAGTCCAAACACTAAGGAATATACCTGGACACTTGTTTCTTCATGCCTGGCTAGTATTACTCTTTCTTAACTATTGTCAATATATGTTGGTAAACAGGGTGACCTCCATAAGGAACATTATGCATTTCATGCAAGATTATTTTCTCCAAGTTACCTTCATCTAGCACATAAATTCTACTCTTGAATTAAGGAATTCAATATTCAACCAATGTATACTTGGAAAACTTTAATGGATTGATGCTTGACTTCATTGCTACCAAAACCTATAGATAATGATTATTTACTTTCAATGCCTCTTACAACTTACTTTCTAAATTAGATATCCAAACATTGATAGTTGAAAATTGCATGAACTGACATCTTATTCTAAGCACATCACTACTTTGTTCTCTCTCCCTTTTATATACTTGATTTCAAAGTTTAAATCACTCAAAAATTAAATCCACCTAACTTGTATGGAATTCAAATGAAGCTACTGAAACAAATATTTTAAACCATGATGATCAGTTTTTAATTCAAACTCGATCCCCATGAGATAATGCCTCCACATCTGATTGCATGAATTATGGAAGCTAACTCCAAATCATGGGTATCATAGTTTTTTTCATGCTCCTTCAATTTCTATGATTCATAGCAAATCACATGCCCATATTATATAAAAAATCCACCAAATCCTTCTAGTGATGCATCGATATACACCACATACTCCTTGTCTGGATATGGTATTTTAGTATTGGAGTACAAGTGAGTAGCTCTTTCAAGAGTTTGAAACCATCTTCACACTTCTAGTTCTAGATGAACTTCACACCTTTTTTTGGTAAGTATCTAATCAAATTTTCAATCTAATAGAAATATTCTATGAACCTTATGTAATAACCTGCTAGACCCATAAATGATCTAAATTCTACCACATTTATGGGAGTAGGCCATTCCTGAATAGATTTTATCTTAGAAGGGTCCACTACTACACTTTCTTCATAAATTATGTGACCCAAATACAATAGTTTCTTCTAGTAGAAAGAACATTTTCTAGTCTTGGCATACAATTGATTCTCCCTTAGGATCTACATAGTAATATTGAGATGCTCTTCATGTTCCTCTTATGTCTTGGAATAAATAAACATATCATCCAAAAATACTATAATGAATTTATATAAAAATTTCTTGAATACACCAATCATAAAACAAATAAATGTAGCTAGTGCATTTGTCAACCCAAAAAGTACTACTATATATTCATAATCCCCATACCTGTTCTTGAAGGAAGTCTTACTAATGTCTTCATCTTTGATGTGCAACTGGTGATACCCATATCTCAAATCAATATTGGAAAATATGTTTCCCCCTTTAAACTAATCAAAGAGGTCATCAGTCCTTAGAAGTGGATACTTTTTCTTGATTGTGGTCTTATTGAATTGTCGGTAGTCCACACACAACCTTAGAGTGTCATCTTTCTTTCTTACAAATAGCATTGGATTTCCCCAAGGTGAAACACTAGGGTGTATATAACCCATCTCCAACAATTATTCCAATTGCATCTACGATTCATTTAACTGTGGGGTGTTCATTCCGTAAGAAGTTTTAGACACATGCACCACTCTAGACACCAACTCGAATTTCCTCTGCACGCAACTCTATCTTAGCTGCTAACTCTTTAGTGTGGATCACATATAGCTGGTATCCCTTTATGAGATACCTCTTCATCTGCATGACCAAAATTTTTCTTACCAAAATCGGTCTGGAATTTTCTTTAACTTGAATGATGTTAGCATCCTCATCTAGGAAAGTAACGATTTTACTATGGAAATGAATCACATGATGTGATTCTATCCAATCCATCCCAATTAGAACATCATACGAGCTTAGAGGGATCACATCCAAATTGGCCTTGGTCTATAACCCATTCATTATAAAATGGTAGTCTTCACCCATAGAGGTAATCTTCCTTCTCATTCATGTAGCTAATTTCACCATCTTGTGCTTTGGTATATCACTTCTCACTAACTTTCATATTTCAATCAAACTAGTATTTACTTAGCTATAAGAAGCTCCATAATCAATTAGAATTGAAATTGACAAATTATTTATTTTACCTTCAATTTAAGTCATTGATGACAGTGGAATTCTTGGAGATTGTCCAAGGTTGAAAAAATACGAGGAACACTTAGAGAAACATCTCGCACTGTAGATGAATATTTCACATTATACACTCTATAATCTTTGTTTTTCCTCGCAGGATAATTACTAAAGTAATGGTCACCTCCACATTTCCAGCATCTAACTTGTACTGGTTTGTTTTTTCATATAGGTTTAGTCACCCTTGAATCATCTTTCATAGTGGGTTCTTTCAAATAATTATAGTGAACTTGTTTATTGTCCATGGAATTAAATCCCTCGTTCCTTTGATCTTGCTTATCCTTCAATCACACTTTTCTAGCTCTTATACAAATCCTACTACTCTTACTTTGCTCATACATTCATTTTTCCTTCTGTATGAATTCTTTCAAGGTATGAGGCTCATCATAGGTTATTTGGTCATTCTAGAACACTAATAAACCACCGAGGAAGCATTGGATCTTAAAATTTCCTCTTGGATTAAATCCACATAACTTAACAATTCTAGGAATATTTTCTCATATTACTCCATTGTCATACTCCCTAATATGAGCTAAAAAAACTATAGCATCTTCTTATCACGATACTATTGTGATATGTATTCCTACTAGGAATAACTTTGAAATATTCTCCATGAAATTTTATTTTCATCAAGATTTTCTACCTACTTCAATTGCTTCCGCCACTTGTAATCTTTTCCCTGAAGGTTATAAATGGAAATCTGAGCTTCTTGATTATCAGAATAATCATGTAATTGTAAATACCTCTTCATTTATAGAATCCAATTCTCTACAACTTCCCTACATTTTCTCCATCAAAGGTAGGGGGTTTAAGCTTCCTAAGTTCACCCTGAAGTGCACTTTCATCATGCATTCTCTTATGATGTCTTCTAGGATGAACATCATGAAAAATTTCACGATCCTCATTCCCATGATAACTTTCCATTGAATGGTATTGAGAATGCACCTTCCTTTTACTTGCATCCTTATCCTTGGAATGCTGGCATCTTTCAGGAATTTCCTTATTCATGTATTCTTCACCTTCCCTTCTTACCAAAAAAGATATTTGATGCACTTGATTTTGCAACTTCATAAGGTTTTGCATCATTTTCTTATTTTTTTTATTTTGTTATTCTATACACTAAATTATTTTTCCATTCCCCAATTGAATAACCTTCAAAGTTTGAAACACTTCTATGGGTTCCATCATATGTTGATGGCAATTGGATTCTATCTTTTGATCACCCATTCTCGCCTCTTTAGTAATGTGAGACATTTCTGGGATTTCTTCCATTCTTTTAGTACTTCTTGCCTACTATATTGGTAGTCAACAATACAATGGCTTGAAAATATATATCATCACTAGAAATTTGATATCATCCACGATTGTTAGTTCACATCAATTATTCATATGCATAACATGATTTACATTACCCACGTGCAAACATTCCATACAAGAAATTTTATAATAGAAAACAAATTCAAGAGTTTGCACTCTTTGCATAATCAAAACAATTCCAAGAGGCTAAGTGTCAAAACCTTAGCTTTGATACCAAGTTGTAATGTACCCATATGTTATCAAACATTCAGACAAAACATAACCCTTTTTAATTTTTGAAGCACATACAAGTAATGTGCTCTGATACCAAACTGCAATGCACCCATGCATTGCACAAATACACAAATAACCATGTATAGTTAAAATCCACACACAAAGCATTACCTAAGAATCTATATTTACAAAAATAACTTGAATAAATTAAAATGATAAACAATGATCCCCAATCTAGTAATTATTGTGGAAGTGTAAATAACTATAAGCTAATTATCTAATTCCTTGATTAAACTAAGCTAAACAGTTAATAAATTAACATTTGAAACAATTCTGATGCACTGAATACCATCTTCCTAACTTTACCATTCTTTTATAACCTTTCAGATATCATAGGTCAGAAGTTAGAAATAAACACTAACTAAACAAAAATTACACGAACCTTCCGACTTACCAATCTTGATGTCATTAAATCAAAGTTCAAAAGTCAGAATGAACAAAAGCTACAACGAATCACCTAATTTGTTGATCCTGATGTTGGCACGTTGAAAGTTGGAAGCCAAAACGATCAAACAAATGTTACAACAACACTTACGACATGTCGATCCCAACGTCATCACATTGGACCTTGGAAGATGGAATGATGCCACAACTTCAAAAGACAAGTCTAATTCCGTCGTCACCATCACCATCTTGGCATCGAAACTCCATATATTAACATAAACATTGAATAATAACATACCCCTACTTGGAAGTAAGAAGTTGGACATTGGAATGTGCCCACAAACTCTACCATGCAATCCCAATTCTCGTGAGCATGTAAGACCATTGCATTAGACCTCAAGGAAAAATTAGGAAAACATCTCTGCAGAGCTTGTAATGTTCTGATAGCTTAAAAAACAAGGACTAGGAATATGTACAACTCATAACACTGAATGAACTATAACTAAAATTTTGTTTTGGGGGAAAACAACTAAGGAAAACACAACCACATGATGAAATTGCCATGTATAGGATTCCAATAGACCCAAAAAAAAAACAGACTTAAGGATTTGTTAAGTAATCTTGAGTCCAACAACTTTAAAGAACATATAATTCTTAGCTAGAATTATCCACGGGGTTTCATAAAAAGTTGTGTTCTCAACCTCAATCCATCAAAGATACTAATAGCCATAACACTAATCATTTCATTTTGAAACCATTAATAAAACTATTACAATTATAAACACTTTATAGACTCTAAATATGCTGAGAAGGAAATCTTTTCAACATGCTTAGAAACCCTCTCCAGAAACAAGGTATTCACATGATATAACTAAGGAACAACTTCATTTAACCTGTAGTATATTGAATTAGGACATCCAAGCACAAACAAACAGTTTATAAACAACTTCCTTTAATATTGCAATCATGAAATATTATGAATTTGGAATGAATTACACACTTAGCATATTCCTTCAAATAGAAATTCATTAACATCCTTTGGAACCTATTGACTTATCTGCCGATTTCCAACTAAGGAATCAATTATCTGCCGATTTCCAACTAAGGAATCAATCATTCAAAAAAAACCAATAACATTGTTTGGAACGCATTACATTATATACCAATGTCTAACTAAGGCATTAATCAAGTAACTTCATTCTTAACAAGCACCATGAGCAAGTCATATAGTCAATTTCTTATGAAGACTTATAATTTTGTCCAACAACATGCCATTTTATCAAATAAGCATTCATATATGAACATCATACACATTTTCCCTGTTACAAAAAAAATACATCTATTCACTTCATAATTTAAATTAAGCCTCATGAACTTATCTAATTCAAATTGTTTGTCAACTAGCTTCATGACATCCATGCTCCACCCAACCATAAGTAGTTCTTATCCTAAATATATCAATAGAATTCCACCCCCTAGATGAGACTTGTGCATTCACCACTAGACATCTCACCAGTCCCAGGTTTCTCAGGATTTCTCACTTAATAGTTATGGTAATTGGCTTACAACCAATTCCGTTTCAAACAATACAATTCATTCCCTTAGCTTCCTTTTTCTAGCACAAAAATGATAACCATCACGGTCCTCTATGCTTAGAATTACACTAAGTTAATTTCATACATTATTTTCTAACTCACTGGAGCAACCAAAGGCAAAACAATGATAGGAATTCCACAACAAAATGGCTTGCAGGTTCACGTTTGGGAACTCATGTTTCCCACCATCCCTACTACTGCTACATATCAGTTAAATTGGAGAATTCACTCTGGTTATGGACATGATTTCAAAGTCCACTAGTGATTTCAACTGATAATGATTTGATTTCTTCAAGCTTTACTTCTCTGTGTTCAGTTGTGCCACACCCAAAATTTATCCATGTACACTATGTTCTACCTTTGCACTTTTCTACGTTCCAAGATCTACATTTTGCACTCCACACACACTGCATACTTCTTGTTTCACCCCTCGATCCTCTTATCCTAAGTCCCATTCAAATTTTGTATGAACCTTTCTTTTCCATGCAACACTTATCAAAATCACTAATCTTCCTCTTAACCCACCTTTTAATCGCCCATTAGCTCTTAATTAAGGTTAAACGTTTATTGAAGGACATTATGGTTTACCAAAAGTATTAAGGACTTCATTTTAGTCTATAGGGTTAATAAAGGTTATAAAATTATTCCCCTAGGCTATTTACAACCCCCCGCTTGTTGGAACATAAATCCATCTAGACCTTAGGTTAAATCACCTTTGTTAAGTTCCTAAGTGTTGAGTTACTTGTTCCATATAATAGTTGGCATTCCTACTACTTAACTTATCCATTTGACTTAGTTTATCCACCCATGCACCCTACATCCTACTTTTACTTTGATTTTCCATAGTACAAAGCACATTTTTTCTTCTTATCCTACTTTTACGAGTTTAGACATATTTTACTACTTTTCTCATGGATTAGAATGCAACCATGAGCTCTAGGATGACTTAGGAAAATTAGTATCTTTTTTCCATCAAACCTTGCCTTATTTTTCTGATAAAAGACACTCAGTTGTTGATTTTGTGTCACTTATTGCCTATCTTGGCCCACTTAGCCAACTCATGACCTGTATCCTAGAGTTGGGTTCGACTTTCTCTCATAGATGTGGATTTAGTAATATTCTAATATTGCACAAGTGAACCAATTCGAATGCTTCCTAAAGCATTCGATTTTTACTCTTTGTAATATATTTTTACAATTCTAACTTATTAGACAACATATGATGAATGTTTATTATTACATCAAAGATATGTCTCTTTGATGTTTCTTCCATAAGTTATTGTCAATTTTATACATTCTTTGTGAATTTAGTGAAGTTTAATTTTGTTACTAGATACACATGAATCAAAATCGTCTATGGTATTAGATCCATGGGAATTCAATGTTTCTTAGATACTTCCATTGTAGCACCAGATGAAATAGAGTTTCCACATAAATCCCGGGGCAATTGTCTTGAAGCCATTGGATTTAACATTTAGAATTTACCCAGGTGTGAGGAACTCCTGAATGTTCTCAGTGTCGATGTATAGTTTGATTGAGATAACAAAATTTATATTCCATTCATATTTGCAGGTAATTTTGTTTGCAGGTACAACAAATTCAATATGAATTTGAAAGTATCAGTTCCTCTTCTTACTCCATTCATAGGCTATTTAGAGTGGAAATTTGAAGTTGATTGCATCTCTAAAGAGACATGATATCTATGAGATATATATTCGGGCTAGTGAAGAATCTTACGAAGAGATAAATGATTAGCTGAATGATTGTGGCAAGGCATTTGGAGCAATGTGTCTGTCTATATATCCTAGCATGCGCTATATTATTGACACAACTAAATACCCAAGTGAAATATGGTCTAGATTAGACAGATCATTTGACAAGAAGAATGAAGATATTGGTACAAATCATATGGAGAGTGTTTTTGGAACCTTATCAATGTGTGCTCTTTCTCAATATGCCTTGGCCTCAACCCTATTTGACGAAGTTATTAATGATGAAGAAGTTGCATATTCAACTCATCCAATTCCTTTTGCTAGCATTGTCTTTGATTCAAATTCTTCCTCTACACATCAAGAAACAAATATTAAAAAGACATTTTCTTATGTGTCACTAGAATTTGAAGATCCCGATTCCTCTTTCTATGATGTCGATGATGAAGAATAAGTGACTATTGGAGATGCCAATGTTGAATATTCATTCATTCATTCCTTTATGATGTTCTCTATGTCTTCTAATATGGATTGTGAGATCCATATGTCGTCCCTTTCACACCTTGTGCATACTTCACTAGTTTATGGTGTGCAACTATGTGATCTCTTGGATGTTTTCCTAGCTAGATCAAAATTTGAATTTGTCTTTCCACTCAATTTTCTTGGTACCATGCACATCTCCAACTCCTATTTGCTTCATTGCACCCATTCTTAGATCCTCCTTGAAGATCATGAACATATGTACTAATTTCTCTCCTATCATACTTCTTCTACTAAGTATCCTATATCCATTAATTCTGTAGAAGATGAGCCTTCTTCCCATGAGTCTAGTGATGTGCATTATTTTGTTTCCTTTGCTATTTTGGAATCTAGATCAAATTATGGAGTTAATGCATTCACTCTCCATGGTCCTAAGCCTCCTCCCTTTTTCTACATGGTCACATGCACGTTTCCTCAAGGTGTAAATGAAGTTGAAGACATCATGCATTTGCTTGGACACTTTTTCCTCACATTTGGAGAGGATTTGAATTCATTTGGTTCAAAGTTCAAGTTTGCATCATCTCAGTTGCTTGGGTTTACCTCACATGCTTCGAAGTCTCAAGCACATCAAAGTTCATTTGGATCTACTCTCACATTTGTTGGTTCAAATTTCAAGCATCCCCATAACATTGCCATCACGTTGGCACACATTCTTGGAGATGATCATTATTCAGATTGCAAGTTTCAAGATCATCATTGGTAGACTTGGGAGAAAATATCTCTTCGAACAAAGAGAAAATTACCTTCTTATACTTGAATTTCCAATAATTGGAATCACTAGCTTTCTTTAGACTGTTATGTTCTTGTTTACAATCTGAACTAAATTTTTTGGCTTACCTTACATGTCCATATTTAGAGGGGAGGTTTTTCCCATGAGGTTTTCCTCTTTAACTTTGTTGGAAAAATACATTGCAAAGGGTGACCATGGGCCCTTGTTTCCTGGGACCTAATTTTTCCTTCATTTTTACACTCACATGAGTCAAGCATAAGGGGGGGGGGGGTATTGGAACATAAATCTATCTAGAACTTAGGTTAAATCACTTTTATTAAGTTCCTAAGTGTTTAGTTACTTGTTCCAGTTATTAGTTGGCATACGAAGTGCTTAAATTATCCATTTGACTTAGTTTATCCACCCATGTGCCCCACATCCTTATTTTACCCCGATTTTCCGAGTATAAAGTACATATTTTGCTTTTTATCTTGCTTTTATGAGTTTAAACAACTTTTACTTCTTTTTCCATGTATTAGAAAATAACCAGGAGAACTAGGATGACTTAGGAAAGTTAGCATCTTTTTGCCATCAAACCTTTCCTTATTTTTCTCCTAAAAGCCGCTCAGTTGCTGATTTTGTGTCACTCATTGCCTATGTTGACCCACTTAGCCAATTCGTGACCTCTGGCCTAGAGTTGTGTTTGACTTTCTGTCATATATGGGGATTTAGTAATATTCTAAGTTTGTACATGTGAGCCAATTCACATGCTTCCTAAAGATTTCGATTTTTACTCATTGTGATATATTTAGTAATGTTTGCTAACTAATTAACACACATATGGTGAATGATAATCATTAGATCAGAGCTCTTTTTCTCTGATCATTCTGCAATATCTTATCATTTTTCTGCATTCTTCGTGAATTTAGTGAAGTTTAATTTTGTTACTAGATCTTCTTGTATCAAAATCTCACACCCCTCACTGTCTTGGGTGAATACACGAGTCCCCAATATTTCAATGTTCTGATTCAACCACGACCAGTTGTAGATAGTGTATTAATACTTAAAATATGTAATGAGTTCTGCCACATGGGCACTCATAGTCATTACCATCATTACATTTATAAAACTAGGGTTTAGTTTAGGGGTGCTACACTTTGGTTTAGATCCCACATTTAGGGAATAATCATGGAAACATTTGGCACCCTCTCCTTCGACAAGAAGGTCAAAATTGAAAGGCATAACACGACGAAAAAGCTAGCTTGACATTGGCATACTCTTGGAAGGATATTTCCCATGTCTGAGCATTGTGTCTAGTATCACTCACAAAGCTCCATTTTCCATTTTCAGATGGTTTGTATGAAGAAGACGACCCATAGAACTGCAAGTGGGCCTAAAAATACGCATTTCTCAGATCTCTCGAGGATCAATATAGGGAAAATCCAAGCTCTTGTAGTATAGTCATTCCGAGGTCCAACATCCAACTTATGGAAGATAGAGTTGGGAGGCATTGCAAGGTCCAACATCTAACGTATGGAAGATAGAGTTGGGAGGCATTGCGAGGTCCAACCGTCTAAGAAGCTTGAAGATGAACTAGGTTGACTAGAGGATGACCTCCAAAATACCTATACTAAAGAGACAAGATACTCTAAGACTTTGGCCCTACTTTGGAAGACCAAAAGTCTTCGGTTGTGCCATTTCGGAAAAATTCCCATGGTCTTCTTGGGGAGGAAAAAGATGGTCTGAGCCTCTCGGCCAGAATTGAGTGGTTTAAGAACTATTCTCAACAAACCATCAAAATCCAATGCGAATCATATATGAAGCTCAATGCCCTGGCACGTGAGCTCACCAAAAAAAAATTCAACAAAGAGTCCCTCCTTCTTAGTCGGGGCTCATTTATCGTAGACAACTGATCATAGAACGAACCAACAAGGAACCCACAAATGCAGAGGAGGTCGAATCTAAGGTAGCTCTAATAATTACCATTTCGGATGACTCCTAATTTACCTTTTTGCTACTGCTCCAAATGTACCAGGTCTAAGTATGGTCAGTCTGTTGATGATATGAACTTAGTTGCTTCCTATTTTTCAATCAGAAGTCATGTCATGCATTATGTCTTTTATTTCCAGTATTAGGTCCTTTAAAGACATTGGTAGATTTTCTAGATAGAGTTTTATAAATCTTGCTTGCTCATTATTAACAATCAAAACTGAATGTTAATTTCTAAATTTTGAAGAGATGTTTGGTCTACCTTTCTCTCTAGTAGACCAATTACCAAAACAACTACAATTTCCTATTTCTTTTTCGATAATATAATTCTCTTGCATAAAGAAATTGTAAATTTATTATCTTTTTAACAATAATTTATTTTAAAAATTTAACTAATACAAAAATATAAAAAATAAGAAATAAGAAATACAATTTAAATAATTAAATTAAACATTCCTTTTAAGTTTGAACATTGTAAATTTATTATATTTTTAATAATGAAAAAGCTATTTAAAATAAATAAATAAATATAAATAATAAGAAATATGATATACAATCTCCGTTTAAAAAAATAAAGATTAAGAAATAAAGATTAAGAAATAAAGGAGGCAATAAATAAATATAAAGAGTAAGAAATAAGAAATACAATCTCCATTTAAAAAATTAAATATTAAGAAATAAAGGAGGCAAGGATAAACATTATGAGAGGAAGGAGTTTAAAAGTCAAAGAAAATGCATTCACTTGATGATTAAAGAATTAAATAAGTTTTATTTTAAGTTTAAACTTATTTTAAAAAAATTAAAGATTAAGAAATACGGTAGATAAGGAAGAAGTTTAAAAGTCAAAGAAAAAACAAATAACATTAAAGTGACGACTAAAGAATTAAATAGGTTTTATTTTAATTTTGAACTCATTATTTAGAAAAAAATGTTGATCATATGAAAATGTTTTGGTATAAAGACAATAAAACTAGCATTTGCACTTGCACGGAGAGGTGGAAAGAAACGTCGAGAGGGTAAAAATATTGAGTCTTTTTACAATTTAATGAAACATATGCAGAAGCATGATAATTTCACTTAATAAAATCCACTTTCTGCAGTGCGGAAAGCGGGGATCCATTTTTTTCAAGTCATCGGGGAAATCCATTCCCGACTTCCGCTTTCCGCAGTGTGGAACATGGAAATCGGAAGTTACAAGTTCGTAATAAAACTTTCTGTATTTTCAGCTTCCGCTTTTCGCAGTACGAAATGCGGAAATCGAAAAAGTCTTTGTCTCATATTTTATTTTAATCTTATTTTCTGATTTCCGATTTGCGCATTGCAGAATGCGGAAATCAAAACTTCGATTTTATTTTTCATCCGCTTTCTATTTTCCATAGTGCGGAAAGTGGGATTTGGAACTTCGATATGTTTTTGGTCTAAATAAATTTCTTTCTAATTTCTGCTTTCCGCAGTGCGGAATGCGGAAGCTGGAAACACTAAATCCAAAGTTTTCCAATAATTTTTCTGAAGTTTTTATTTGCACGCCTTCATCTCAGCCATTTGCTTTTCTCTAGATCCATGGTATAGATTTGTTTTTCCATTGAGGTTTTGGCTATATAGTTTGTTTGAATTTTTGAGGTTTTCACCATTTGTTTTACATGCATATTTACTATTCTTGGAGATTTTTACTACGTTTTCCTCTCGCTCAAGCTTACATCTGTCACTGGTTTTCAAAGATTTCTACTAGTAAGTTAACTCCTTATGACCATTTATCCTGTTATTTTTACACTGTAGTAAGTTTTTACCAGGTTTGCCAAATTTCAAGCATAAATGTCATCTCTGGCTCGCAGAAACACGAGATTAAAAATGAATTTGCAAGAAGAAAGGTCCAAGGACCCAAATGTTGGAGTCTTCATGGACACTAGTGGCCATATTTCTGAAAACCAATATTTGGATTGGTTAAGAATCTATTCTATTTTCAATAATGATGATTTCTCGGCCATTCCTGATGACCAAACCGCTTGCATCAGAATTAGGAGCTCACAGGTCCATCTAATTGCCTCCAAACCACCATTTATGCCCTACATAGACGTGGTGAAGTGGGCACTCGACGACGCTAAGACTAAGGAGCAAGTTTTCAATGACCACATTAGCATTTTTTCTAGCCTCATTCAAACCTGATATTTTTTCCAAGGCTTACATGTTTGGACCCCTGACACAACTACTAAGCCATAAGTTCCTTGATGAAGCAATCTCCCATTTCGATTATGAAGATGTGGTGAAATCATGGATGGAAAACCCTACCCTGTTTAATCCACAAACAGGTAATGTCTACCCTACTTCATGGTTCAGGGAACCATTTTCTTAACTTGCAACCATGTTCTGTCGGTTATATGGTGCGGCAAATTGCACATTTTTCAAAGAAGAATCTGACATCCTGACATATTCTTCTTATAGGTGAGTCCTTCAATTGGGCTCAAATATTGTCTGTTAATTTGCAAGAGAAAATTGATAAATACGAGAAAGCCCCGTCAAGTATAAAACCCCAATTTTACATGTTGGCCTATGTCATGGACGTTTTTTGTGTGACTTTGTCATTTCCTAGCCAAGGTTGGAATTGGCAGAAGAATTTTCCATCGGTCCATATTTACTGCTCTGACATGTGGGAGGATAATTTTGTTCCTTGCATATATGACATATGCGACCTTTTCTTAGGGTCCATGTATCATAAGATCTTCAAGGCCGATGCTTCGACATTTTCAGTAAGAGCCAGGGATTTAATTAGTCTGCATGGAGATTGGTACATCGGGAAATATTTCTCTTATTTTAGAATTTGGGGAAGCAAAACTGTCCATTTGTTGCCCAGAATTGTCCCATACCACATAGTCTTACAGGAATTTTCCTTTCAAAGGTCATCAATTGCACCCATCCAAATTTGGATAAGCACAAGAGGAAGAATTGGCCTAAGTTCCCTCTATATTTAGATTCTTTGGTTATACATAATTCTACCCATGCAAGTGTGTTGGGCAAAAATATTACAACTATGAAGTTGGGACAAGCTGTCAAAATGATGCATGATCCTAAGCCTTTCCTCGCTAGCCTTTTTTCTCAAGAAAAATATAAATTCAATTATACACATGAAGATTTTCCAAATGATTCCATGTATAGGGCATTTGTTGATTTTCGGGAAGCATTGGAAAATATCATTGATCTAGAGGTAAAGTCCCATGTTTTCAAATATCAGAAAGAAATCAAGGAGTCTACCCTTCATTTTAGAAAATTGAAATTTGAAGAAGAGGAAAAGGTTCATAGGGAAAACATGGAAAGAGAAGCAAGACAGCAAGTAGCAACAACTTCTGCTTCAGCATCCCAGTCCAAAGACAGAGGCAAATCTATCATAGAAACCCCTAGGAGTGCTCAGTCTTCCCAAGAGATGGAAGCTATTCAAAGAGGGGAAGAATTCAAACAAGGTATAGCCAAGCTCATTGCTCAACTTTGGACACATGTCCAAGAGGCTGAACCTCAGCCAAAGAAGAAGAAAAATCAACTTGTTTCTTAGCAACCACAAGTGCTTGAAGCATTAGTGTCTCAAACAGATAAAATACCTCAGCAGGAAATCATGGATCAACAACCATTACAGATAGCTCCACTTTCCCATCAAGATCAAGTGCCTCTCCAAGTTCATGTGATATGACAGGTTGAGCATCAACCCCAGTGTGAGATTGAGATCCATGAAATTGATAGTGATCTATAGGAGCAGACTGGAAACCCCACTTGCCCTGTCAATATCTTTACCTCTAGGACATCTTCTATCCATGATTCACACTTTTCAGGATATATTTTTGATGCTTTATTCCCTAAATCCTCTTTTTCCCATGTGGATTTAAAGCCTATTCTTGAGGACACTTCTAGAGACCCATTAGTATTAGCATAATTTCCTAGTGATACTCCCCCTCCTTCCCCACATGTTTCATCAATTCCCCATACATCTCAGATTCCCACCACATCTTCTCGTATCCATTTTTCCCAAGTGGAAACACCTTCCATCTCTACTATCCCTTATTCACAAACTAAAAACACCTATTCCCACTTCTTCCACTTCCCTCATATCTATTTTCCCTACTTCTGCCTTGGACATTTCTCCCCTTAAAGTTGAAATTCTGGTGTCACAATCAGAATCTCAGTCATCAACCTCACCCCAGAACCCTACTGGTAAACCCAACTGATGACTTGATGTTTATTTGACTGTGACTTGTCGAGATCGATTGAACTATGTTTGAATGAGTTCCTAATTGTTTGTTGGGACATTTCCTTGAGTAATATTGTTATTACCTATTTGATGGATGGAGATGACTATATTACTGGATAAAAACTACCTATGTTTGTTGTTTTATTGTCTAGTCAATTTATCGACTAGATTGTGTTGTCTTATTGTCTTTTTAACTAATCGACTAGGATTGTTTGACCAACAATATGGAAACTTGTTTGATGGATTGGACGACAACTTGGAAAACATTTCATATTTCTTCATTGAGTATTAACTGTACTTGAGTTCATCATGTCAATGGTGGAAATGGTATGTTCTATACCAGGGATAATCAATATTTGTAGTTCAAATCAAATTAAGGGGGGAATGTTGTGTAATTTGTTCTTAATTCAAAAATGAGTTTACGAAGGGTATTGGAACCTATGGTTCATTGGTAACCTCATTTTTTCAAACTATGGAGTTGACCATTAAAGGGTGCCAATTGACCATAGGTTCAAACAAATATCATGGGTTGTGAAGATTTTGTTTTTCTTCCTTAAGTGCTTGTCCATTTACTTCATGATAGATGCATTTTTTTTGGCTTGGACAAGCATGGGATGTTTTGAGTACTAACATGCGGCAATAATGGTTAATTTCATTTTGACCTTTAAGGAAATCATGTGATCACTTTGAATTATTTCATAAACATCTTACAGAATGGACATGTTTGTTTGAGGGATGAATCAGATCAAAAAAACATTTGAGCCCAAAATACGACGACAAAATCCGATGACATCCAACGTAAAGTATGACTGTGTCGGATTGCAATAATGAAAAGTATTGTACATTCCGAATTTTTTTTGTCATCTTGCAGCGTAGTTGAATTTTCAACTTTACACCTCGTAGGTTTTGCGATGAACATGTTCGTCTGAAATTCGACAACTTTGTTGTTTGAAATTCAACAAGCTTATCGTTCGAAATTCGACAACCTTGTCATTTGAAATTCGACGATAGTTCAAGTGAAATTCGACAAAATTCTCGTTGAAAATCCGCCAATGATTCATTTGAAATTAGACAACTATTCATCTGAATTTCGACAAATATTCGTCATCATCATCATCATCATCATCATCTTCATCATCGTCAGCATCGTCGACTTCATCATCAACCTCATATTCATCATGATCATCATTGTCAACATCGTTGTCGTCATCATCATCATCATCATAATCATTGTCACCTTCATCATCATCATCTTTATCTTCATCATAATCATGACCATCATCATCATCATCATCAACATCATCATCATCATCATCATCAACATCATCATCATCATCATCGTCATCATCATCATCAATGTCATGATACTCATCTTCATCTTCATCATCGACATCATCGTCATCATCATCTTCATCATCTTCATCATCATCATCATCATCTTCATCATCATCACCATCACCACCACCACCATCATCATCATAATCACCATCATCATCGATAGCACCATCAATGGCATCGTCTTCATTTTCGTCATCATTATCAACATCATCATCATCATCATCATCATTGACATTGTCATCATCATCTTCATCATGATCATCATTAACATCATCAACATCAACATCATCATGATCATCAAAATCATCATCAACATCATCAACATCATCATGATCGTCAAAATCATCATCAACATCATCAACATCATCGTCATCATCATCATCATCAACATCATTGTCGTCGTCGTCGTCATCATCATCATCATCATCATCATCACGATCATCATCACCATCGTCATCATCCTCATCCTCATTCTCATCAACATCTTCATCTTCATCATAATCATCATCATCATCATCATCATCATCGACATCATTGCCATCATCATCATCATCATCTGTATCTGTCGAGAATGTCATCATCATCGTGATCATCATGATCATCATAGGCTATCAATTTTATTTTATTTTCATAAAAGTGGAAATATATTATATTTTATTTTAGATTTTAAAAATGATTTTACTTCATTGGAGTGGAAGTTTATTATTTTAAATTATGTGCATTTCTACCAATTAATATTGGTGTACAAAATATCTAATCACATGCATTCGAAAATCTTAAATTAATATCTTAAGTTCATTTTTATAATATGAATTTTAAATATAAATGAGAAATTATCATTAATTTTTATAATTTAAATTATAAATTTATTTTATTTTCATTAAAATAAAACTTTATTGTTTTAATTTATTTTATATTTGAAATTATGTTTATTTATACATATTTAAAATGGTTAATAAAATATTTAATTATATATTTTAAAAATAATTATAATTAATTTTTATATTATTAAAAAATCATTTTTATTAATTATAATCAATTATTTACAATAAATACATATAGTATTTATAACCAATTAAACAATAATTTATAGCCATATACACTTGGATATAGAAAACAATATTGATATACAACCCATACATGAAGTCATGAAAACCTACTTATGGCATATTCTACACATTATTGTGGATCATTACATGGGACCTCTTTGTAACAAGCCCTTAATGGATTATGTCCGACATGTTGTTGAGATACAAATGCTCTTATAAGTATGATCATTAGACATGCATTATACAATATGGTTGGGTAGGGAATTGGATAATGTCAACTTGTATGACAGTATGGTTGGGTAGGGAAAATGACAATGTCTACTTAGGTACTCAAGTGTTAGTATTATAACATATGGAGTAGTTATTAGTGGTTCATTAGTGGAATCCCACATTAACATCAAAAGAAAACAAAGTTTTGTTTAGTGGTTCATTAACAGAAGCACACATGGACCTCAAAGGAAAACAAAGTTATCTACAAACTAATTTTTAGAACTCAATAATGGGTTGTTGGAATACAAGGATGTTTTGTACAAAAATTGTTTAGAACTCAACAATAAGTTTTTGGAATAGAAAGAATGGTGTCCACTGGCATGATTAACATCATATAGGCATGACATGATTTGATGCAATTGAGGTGAAGTGATTTCATGCCATTGACAAGATCATTTTTTACCACACTTACAAATCAAATACAATTAATTGTGCCACCCATCAAGATGTATTCAAATTCCTTCTTATGCCTAACTACTCCACCAACGTACTGTTTGGCACCATCCACTTGAACTTGAAGAAAATTCCTTGGACCACTCTTCCATGTCAGTCACCATAATTTATCGACCATGAGGTATGTTTTTGAACAATATGACTTTGGAAATATCTTCAATTCCTCTTAGTTAGCACTACATCTTGCATTTGTAGAGGATACATTGGACCACATCTCCATATCTGGTCTTGGTGTTTTTTCAACAAACTATGCCAAAATGAACTTACTCAAGGGTTGTGTTGCTTGAGTACCATATGAAATGATAGAAGGAATATGTGCAAGTAGAGTGAAGTGTTGCAAAATGTGTGTCGAATCCCCACACCATGCTTGAGATCAACCACATGAACCCCTTAGTTAATGGGTGTTACTCAATATATGCACATGACACTTGTGAATACAAGTGTGCGAAATGATCTCTTCAATATTCCAAGCGTTCCTCCAAATGTGAACAAATGGTGGTCAAAGGAGCCTCCTCTCCTCAAGAAATCCACCCATCGAATCTCTCAATCCATGCAATTTAGCAATGTAGCATCATATGTGGTGTAAGAATGCAAAGTTCCCATCCAACTTTAAATCCTAGTGATGTGGCATGCCTCCACATATGTAATTGGTTGTAGGGATTAGGTGAGATGTCCCTCAAGTGAACAAATATGCATGGAATTGTGTAGGTGAAGGATCTAAAATGTGACAACAACCTACATGTGCCATCATGCCTCAAAATATGTGGTGATGCCTCATAATACAATGCTCAATGATAAAATAGGAATCAAGAGTTGGAAACAATAGCAGCTGAGCCACTGATCCTCCATAATGCAACCTAATGAGAAAGGTCTTAAAACATTGCTCGAATATGCATGCATCATAAACCCTTCATAACATAGACTAATAAACAAAGTCTTCAAACATAGTATTGATCCTCATGCATCATAATTCATGGAAAGATCATTTGTCGTTGTATTTTTGGCTTTCTCCAATCACCTTCAACTCTGTATTTTTTAAATATCATGTTGAGATATGGTTTCCATGTATTGATCATATGGACCTAGGAAGGATTAATCACAACATGAGCACAAAACTATGCATGCATCATAAACCCTTATCATCATCATCATCATGATCCTCTTCAAACATTGTTCGAATCTGCATGCATAATCATCACCATCATCACCATCATCTTCATCCTCATGATTTTCATCATCATCATCATCATCATCATCATCATCATCATCGACATCATCATTATCATCATCATCATCATCACCATTATCATCATCGTCGTCATATGGCTCAATTTTAAATGTGTCAAGACATAAAGAGTAAGAAACGAGTATAAGTAAGTCTTATATTAAATTTACCATATAACTCTTTAATTAACACTATCAACTAAAATTTAACATGCTGGATTGTTGTGATCTTCTTATCACTCCTTACCAATGTGATTGCAGAGCATTCTTTGAAGGTGAATTCCATAATATTAGGTCTTCTTCCTCATTATCATGCCTTCTGGTAAGACAATAAAGAGGGTAGTGGCCTACATCGACATGGAAAATGGTTTCAACATTCGCATTAGATGTTTTCATTAAATAATTTAAGTTAATACATGTGACTATCGATTCACTGAATCATGGACTAGTACAAAACACAACAAATTTTAGAGCCCCGAGCCCTTAATTACTCACACTTAGAACTTTCTCAAATCTAGCCATTAATAAACTTCGTTTGGTATTTTCGTTCAATTTAAAAGGTGGATTGTTGAGACTCAAAAATGTAGTGAGTTGCAAGGATTCAATTGAATAAGGCTTGATTCCATTTCCCCTCTATCCCATACATGTATGTTTTCACAACAAGTGTTGAACAAAAAAATTTAATGTCCTCACCCCGATTATGCTAGCATTGCTAAATTGCTTGGTATGTAAGATTTTTTTTTTAATGTTTTCTGAGTTTTATATTATTTTCTCTTAGGGGCCCATTCCTTATCATTCTTAGATCTCTCAAGATTGGATTGCACTTGGATGCCCCAATATGGTTAGGACATAGTCTAAGTAGTTTTTTTGTATAATGAAGTGTGCTCCAACTTAAAAAAATACAATAGAATAGTTGTTATGTTACTGAACTGTAAAAATTAATGATACACATGAAAAATTAATGTGTTCAAAATATTTTTTTTGAAAATATATCATTTTTCATGTAAATATTAAGAGATGCTCAATTATAAAAAATTGTAAGAAATTGAAAGATTTTTTTATTATTTTCTGCATTTTTTAATGAAAGGTTTAGTTAATTTATATTTTTCAATTAAAGTATAATTACTTATATTACCCTTCATCTTAGAAGGGATCCAAGAATAAATGCCTTTCCATTTGAAATAACCACCCTTGAAATTTGATCAATGGTCACAATAAGTCGAAGAGTCACAACAATTTTTATAGGATAATTAGAAAAAGATTTAACAAAATTGATTTTGGAGAGCTCGCGGCTTTGGGGTTTTTGGACTGAAACCATTTTTGAGAATAGTTTCGGTCCCAACCAACTATAGGGATTAAAATCACTCATATTTATCATCTGCATTCATTGACGAAGTAATTTTCAGCTATGGGTAAATCGTTGTGGAGATTCATTGGAGTTTTTGGCACCTTTCCGGCGATTGGTTGAAGAAGAAAAAAGATGTGAGTTGATTTTTCTGCTGGAACCATTGTAGAAGGGTGCATTCTTCTCTAAGAAGGCTGAGTACCATTCCTTGGAATTCAGGGCAATGTAAAAGCATCATGGACATCTATTGAAGAGCGAGTTCATCCTTAGGAGGCTGAGTTTCTTCTCTCAAAATTGTATTAACTATCGGTGAGGTCAATTCTAGTGTGGGGTCGAGTTATACCACCAGAGAGCTGCTTCTTACCTTGAGAGTCTACTTTCTTCCTTGGTAGAGCTGAATATTCATAAAAAAGGGGGCACTGGACTATGTAGAGGCCATTTTTAAGGAGTTGGGAATTCCATCTTGTAGTTGGGCGCAATCTAGGAGGTCCACACTGTCGCTAGGTATGAAACACATTAGCTTCATCAAATCTAAATTGTTTGAAGAGCTGCTACAACAAGACTCTGTTGATGTAATTGTAACTTCAAAATGTATTCACTTGTATATCTTATGTATTGTACCTTGATGTTTATTCCGGGAAGTGTTTCTAATGTAATTGAGTCATGTCATGCCCCGATGTTCCGATCGGGAGTTTCTATAATGTAAACAAGTCATGTCAAGTCATTGTGGGTAACCCTCCTATTGTTCAAGGGTTAAAGTCCCCGTAGTTGTGGGGTCCTAGGGTTATTAGACTCTCCTAGTGAAGTTGGCCCTAGTGAGTTATTGTCAAGTCAAGAATTAGTATAAATAGAGTGTGAGCCTCTCTATTTATCATACACTCACTCACACTTAGTTGTAGCGCATAGCTGAGGGAGAAGAAGTTGCTGGGGCTAGAAAGAAAGAGGTTACTACTGTCGGGAGATCATCTTACTGTTTTGGGGTTTTTAATTTTGGTGTTGATTCTATCTCTGAGGAAGTTGTGGGGTTTTTTCCATTTATGGTTTCCTCGAGGAAAAACACAGTGTTCATTGTCTCTCATTTTTTATTGTTGTGCTTGTTATTCTCTCAGTTAAAGATCCTAATATAATGCTAGCTTAAATGTTAAAAATATAACATGGTATTAGAGCTAACTTGAGAAGAAGACACTGTGTAGCTGTGGGAACTAGGGCTTCCTACTTTTTTGATATCTCTCCATATATTTTCATCAAAAGAAGGTTGGGCTGACTCTCCTCCCTAGGGCGCATCTTTCTGTCGAAGCAGAATCTAATTCTGAGCATTTTCAGTTTTTGACTCGACACTACTGCTCGAAATTAGGGATTTTCCACAGAAGTGGAATTTTTGAGTGAGCCCAAGCCTGGATTGATATCCTCCTCAAAATCAAAGTTTAGAGATCAATATCAAAGCATTTGGTTGGACAAACTCCAGGAAAGTAAAACCCTAATTTGCTCCTAAACCATCACTACAGAAATTCAGCTCCAAATCCGGATCCGACATCTTGACCTGGTAAGATCTAAATCTTTTGTATTTCCATTTAAGGTTCTTAGTTAAGATGTCTCATCATACCAAGCTTGATGAAAAACTTGAGGGAGTTGATAACTTCCAAGCCTGGAAGTATGGGATCTCCCTGGTCCTGGAAGAAAATGAGTTGGACTCCTACATCAATGAGGAGGTTCCAGTTCCAGAGGAAGATGAGGATAAGGCCTTACATAAGAAGAATATGGTTATGGCTAAGAGGATTATTGCTGATTCAATCAAGGATCACCTCATACCACATGTTTCCTCCCTCCGAAGACACCTAAAGATATGTTTGATGCCCTAACCAAACTGTTTGAAGAGAAGAACATAAACCGAAAGATGACTTTGAGGAACTAGTTGAAGAATGTAAAGATACAGAATGAGGAGACCATACAGTCATACTTTACAAGGGTCTCCCAGATCAAAGAAAAACTTGAAGCAGTAGATGAAGAAGTGGAGAATGAAAAAATTGTGATGACGACCTTGAATGGTCTCCCTAGATCATGGGATTCTTTCATCCAAGGAATATGTGCTAGAAAGAAGCTAATCAAGTTCAGTAGAATGTGGGAAGAATGCTCACAAGAAGAATCTCGAATAGTAGCTCGAGAAGAAAAGATGGGAAATGAAGATCAAGCTCTCACAGTACACTCCAAGAAAGGTAGAAGGGAAAATCATCATCACCAAGGTAAGCATTCTCATCAGAAAGATAATTTTGTGAAGAAGGATCCATCCAAACTTAGATGCTATACATGTGATGAAAGAGGACACTTTGCTATAAATTATCCCATGAATAAGAATGGATCTAATAAGAAGAAGAACTCCAAAAGAAGACATCATTCTCACACTGCTGAGGATGATGATCCTCCTAGAAAGAGAGTAAAACAAGAAAGTGAAGACTCTTCAAGTTATGAAGAATATGTTTTGATCTCCGCTCTCACAAGAACTGTCACACATGGAAGCAAAGATTGGCTTATTGACAGTGGAGCTTCCAAACACATGAAAGGATTCAAGGAATATTTTGAGAAACTATCCGAACATAATTCACCCCATAAGGTGAAACTTGGGGATGACTACCAATATCACATAAAAGGTAGTGGTGAATCCTCCTACAAGCTAGACTATGGGAAGTCTATGAAAATTAAGGGTGTCTTGTTTGTACCAGGACTAAAGAAGAATCTTCTCTCCATATCAGAACTAGATGAAAAAGGTATGAGGGTTGCATTTGTAGATGGCCAAGTCCTCATGTGGCCAAGAGGAAATACTATTGACGATGCAATAGTAATTGGAGAACAAGAAGGAGGATTATATAAATTGAAGGGCCATCCAGAACAAGATTTGGTCCATGACATAGTAGAGCCAAATGAACTTTGGCATAGAAGGCTTGCACATGTGCATTACAAAGCACTACCAATTGCAAGCAAAAATATTGAAGGTCTTCCAAAAATTCAGGCAAAACATGATGGAGTCTGCAAAGGATGTGCGAAAGGAAAGAACACAAAGAAGGCATTTCAAAGTAGTGAGAGCAAAGTAAAAGGAATCTTGGAAATCATTCACTCTGATGTATGCGGTCCAATGTCATCCAGTTCTTTAAGCGGGTATGTATACTATGTTTATTTTATTGATGATTTTTCTAGAAAGACATGGATATACTTTATGAAGAACAAAGATGAAGTATTTAGCAAATTCAAGGAATTCAAAGCCTTGATCGAGAACCACACTGAAAATAAGATCAATACCTTTCGATCAGATAATGGAAGAGAATTCACATCAAATGAATTCAAAGAGTTATGCAAAGATTCAAGGATTGAGAGGGAGTTATCCACTCCATATAATCCACAACAGAATGGGGTTGCATAAAGGAAGAATAGAATGATCATGGAAGCTGCAAGAGCAATACTTCATGATCAAGATCTTCCCATGCATCTATGGGAAGTGTATGTATAGAACTGTACTCCACACAAAGTACTCAAGAACAAGACACTTGAAGAAGTCTTTTCTAGTAAGAAACTAGAAGTTAGCCATCTCAGAATATTCAGCTGTCCAGTGTACATACACATTCCAAAAGAAAAGAGGACAAAGTTATATCCTTCAGGAAAGAAGGGTATATTTGTGGGATACTCTGAAAGTTCAAAGGCTTATAGAATATACTTCCCAGGATTCAAGAAGATCGACATCAACAAGGACGTAACATTTGATGAAGACTCAGCTTACAACAGATCCAGAAAGAGACCTGCTAAAGATCCTGAAGAAATAGAAGAACCCAGAATTCATGACACAACCATGAACGAAGAAATTCAAGAAGAAGATTGAGAATTAGAAGAACCTCAAGAACATGTAGATCCACCTCAGGAGAAGAATCCTCACAAGAGGAAACCTACTTGGGTACGATAAGCTATCCAAGGTGCAGAAAGATATGGGGTTCCATAAGAGAATCATAGAGAAAGAAAGAGGACGAGGTCCTACTCCGGGTATGTAGCTTTATTATGTGACTTCATCAACAAAGAACCTTCCAACTATGAAGAAGCAGGAGAAAGGAAAGAATGGAAGGATGCTATGATCGAAGAGTATCAATCAATCATGAAGAATGATGTTTGGGATGTTGTCCCAAGACCAGAAGGGAAGTCTGTTGTAACTTCCAAATGGATCTACAAGATCAAGCATGGTACAGATGGCAGCATAGAGAAATATAAAGCAAGATTTGTGGTTCGTGGCTTCTCACAGAAAGAAGGAATATATTATGAAGAAATTTTTGCACCTGTAGCCAGATAACTTCCATCATATCAGTAATTTTTCTTGCTCCAGTGATGAAATGGAAGATACACCAAATGGATGTCAAGGCTGCTTTCTTGAATGGTGTAGTGGAAGAGGAAGTGTATGTGGAGTATCCACTTGGTTTTGAGAGACATGACAGGGAGTCTCATGTGTGTAGATTGAAGAAATCCCTGTACAGTTTGAAACAAGCACCCAGGACATGGTACGACAGAATTGATGGCTTTCTATCCTATTTGGGCTTTACCAAAAGTAAAGCAGATTCCAACCTTTACTACAAGGCTGAAGATGGTAACCTAGTGATAATCCTACTGTATGTAGATGTGCTGTTTGTAACATGTATGGATGCGTTGATTGCTGATAAAAAGAGGAAGCTTGCTTTCGAGTTTGAAATGAAGGACTTGGGTATGATGCACTATTTTCTAGGCATGGAGGTGTCGCAGAATGCGGATGGAATCTCCCTCGGACAAGGGAAGTATGTAGTAGAGATCCTGAAGAGATTTGGGATGATTGAATGCAAGGCCATGACCACACCTATGGCATGGAACCTGAAGCTATTGAGTGATGCTTTATCAGAAGCGGTTGATGATAGGATGTATCATCAGATGATTGGGTTCTTGATGTACCTAACAAACACGAGACCAGATATTTGTTTTGATGTGAACACCTTGAGCCAGTTCCTGACATATCCAAGACATGTTCACTTGATTGCTGCAAAGCATATTCTGAGGTACCTGAGGGGTATAGTTGATTATGGGCTCAAGTATGAGATGAATCAAAAGATTAACCTAGAAGGTTATGTTGATTCAGATTGGGAAGGCAGTGCCATCGCTAGGAAGAGTACTTCAGGGTGTTACTTCAGTATGGGATCAGGTGTGATGTCTTGGTTTAGCAGGAAGCAATCTTGTGTGACACTAAGTACAGCTGAAGCAGAGTATGTTGTAGCTTGTTCAGCTAGTTGTGAGGCAGTATGGTTGAGGAAGCTACTTTTTGATTTATTTGATCTCCAGTTGGATGCTACTTGTATATATTGTGACAACCAAAGTTGTCTAAACTTGTCGGAGAACTCGATGTTCCATGACAAGTTGAAGCATATCGAGATCAAGTATCACTATATCAGGGATATGGTGCAGAAAGGAGCAGTGAAGCTCTAGTATGTTGCGATGGATGAACAGATAGCTGACGTTTTGACAAAGCCATTCCCCATAGTGAAGTTTGAGTACTTCAGGGAGAAGCTTGGTGTTCTCTAGATTGAGGTTCCCTCCAAAGGGAAGTTGTTGTACAGGATTATGCACCTAATAACCATAGGTATGGGGTTACCAACATACTCAATTACTTGCAGACAATTGACTTCTAAAGTACAAAATAGGAAATAGGAGGGTTAGAAGGAATTACTTGTTAAACAAAGGTCGATCCTTGCTATCCTCTTCCTTTCTGTTCCACTTCCAAAGTCTTCAAGATTGCTCCTGTTTCACCTGTCAAGAAACACTCTTCCAGATACAAGATGAGTCATGTACATATAAGCAGGTTAGATAAAACACATATCATACTGAAATATAAACATTTATCAAACCACAAGACATGAAACACATATGGAAGAAGTAATCTCTTTATTATCAATAATGGAAAGAGTTTAAGGTTACAACCCAACGTCTGAGACAAGAAATCCTCTGCAACCAAAGGATTCTGAGTTTCACTGCTCCAAAGGCTTCTGTAAACAATCCACCAGCATAACTTTGCTCTCCAAGTGTAAGTATCAACACCCTCCCCAAGGCATGTATTTATATGGGTGAAATAAGGCAGTTCTCGACGGTTGGGGAAGTTGTAGCAGTTAAGGAAATTAAGTTAAATAGGTTAACTAATCTCCCATTAGTCCGTGTTTTTATGTTTTAATGTTTGAGACATATTCGCGGGTATGTAGTAGAGCAACCCACGAATGATTCGCGACTTACCATAAGGGCAACCCGCGAATACATGGATTCGCGACTTGTAACAACTGAGACTCATGAGTGATGCGCGAGTTGTATAGAAGGATAGTCTCAAATACATCTCAACATAGCTAAATGACAAAGTAACTAGGTGGATGGTGAAAGAATCTATTTCATAATAAACCAAGCTATAGTGTTTTGGGCAGACCTCTATCCATAAGTGTCCTTTTGTGTGCCAACATGAGGGATGTCGGCACTCGGACGGAGAGGTGCCATTCAGGTGTATAATAGATGCCCCCTAATGTGTCAGGTCAGAGGGGAACGATGGCCGAAATACATTATAATCTTTAGCTCTGGAGAAACTCAGAAATCCAATGGAGCAGAGAGAGTACCTGAAACAAATACATAGTAATTGCATATACAAAGTTACATCTGAGGATGCTATGTTCAATTTACTGGAACACTAGCTCCTTTACAATATTTGAGTACATCATATGATACGGGTATAGAACCACGTATATTACAAAGGTGGATCGAAGCCACAATATACAATAATGATGAGTCTTCAAAGATCTAGAAGCTATGTAGATAGATAGAACATAATCTTGCGCAACTTAGTCCATATGTGAGAGACTAAGGTCTTCATAAAGGATCCCAAAGAACCAGTACAATCTAAGCCATGTGAATAAGGGTAAGCTGAAGTCGAACATGGAAAGGATTCAACAGTTTGTCAACCAATAAGGGATAGTTGACAACTAAAGCAAAGGAATTCACCAATGATGGAAGTGAATCCTGAGGTACGATCTTCAAAACTATAGGTCTTCGTCATCAGGAAGTACTGAAATGGAACCATGCTGTGATAAGGAAGGCAACAGATCCTCCAATGGATCATAAGAGTGACTAGGAACTGGGCAGAGAAGGGAGACACAAATAGATAACAGATATAACAGTGATGGAATCAGGCTATATATCAGACATTGGGAAGAGTCCTTGAACAGTGAGCACAACACAGAGATGACCCAAGGTAGCGTATAACAGATAGATAGAACAACTAGACTTATCTTTCATGTAGGAGACATGATCATATTCCCCAGGTATAACGGACAAGAGGAGGAGTAAGAAACCCAAAGTGATAGCTGAACACAAGTACACACTGAAACATGGATATCGGAAAGCAAAGAGTGCTATGTTCAAGGATGACATGCTGCCATTACTGAAAACAAGAGAAAACTTCTTCCTTACCTTCCCTGTTAAGTTTTAATGAGTCCAGGAAAGTAAACTCGGTTCCCTCTTCATTTTTTAACAAGATTGAAGAGATGGGAAAATAATGCTTGATAGTGTGACTGATTCGTGGATTTAATGAGCCCGAACTAGTACATGCTCAGCCGGTATGTTCACATTTAGAGAGTCTGAAAATGCCAAAGAAGACTCCAGGGGGGTCCTTTTTTGTCCAATTTAGTCTCCTGAGGCTGAAAAAGTATAAAACAAACCACATAAGAACTCTCTTAACTTCCGAAGAAGAAAAGGTGAACCTTTTTCGTACTTAGTCAGGGAGGTCCGAAAAAGGTTAAATTACCACCTACCCAATGCTCCTTCTAGAACAGCATAGAATAGCTTGATTTTTACGAGTGTGAAGGAAAGCAAGATCACTCAGAAAGATCCATTTCGTTACGAGAAATGGGGCTTACAACAATAAACTCGTTGCTTTGTTCTTTAGTGTTTAACGAGCATGACAAAGACACAAAGTACACTCAAAATCTTTTTCATGTTTGGGTCCAGAGCACGAAAAAGAGAAAACTAAGCTCAAACTGGGTGTTCCTTTTTCGTAAATTTAGTCCCTCAGGTCCGGAAAAGTGATAAACCTATGCCTGAGAATACTCTTCTCAATTCAAAATAAAAGAGAGTGATCCTTTCTCCTATTATTTTGCATGGTCCGAGAAAGAGATAACCTACCACCAATGTGGATGCCCATTCACATGTATTTAACGAGCTTGAACGGACGAGATAACTCGGCAGTCAAGTCTATTTTAAAGGAGTCAGACCTGGGCCTAAAGAAACTCCATAAAGGCAGGGAGTCCTATAAAGGGATATCTTATAAAAAGAGATTCAGAAGAAGCTCTATTCAGCATGAAAAATAGCTAAAAGGACACCCCTAGACCTGAAACAGTGGCGGCATGAGCAGCAAAGGATGACAAAGGCATAGAAAGATGATACTCATGAAATAAGGGCCCTAGCCACGGACGAACAATGGTAGAGACAAGGGACTAATGGCTTAGAATACCATAGTCCATGGCAAAATGTTAAATACTAAGGTTAATGTGGAGTGATAAGATGCCAACATGTGTTGGAAATAACGAAACCACCCTATTAGAGCAACAACATTTTGTAAAAGTTGATAAACCTGGTCCAGGGTACAAAAGTATGGCATTAGTTGATGAGCATTTCAAACTATAGAAAAAAAAACCACTTTATGAAATATTATTTCTATAAATAGAATGAAAATTAAAACATTTCATACCATTTGAACTTTATGAACCATAAAGAGCAAGAATACCCTCTACCTTTGATCGATCACCGAGGACAATTGGACCGTGAGAATCAGAATCTGTCAGCTTCAGGTAACTCTACACCCTAAGCCATTTAATTTGATCCAAGCAAATATTAAAATTAATGGTGAATTCGGTATTTATGAGCAGCCCAAAATTACCACAGTACGCATTCGTGGGTTGCTACACAGGAGAGTCGCGAATATGCGTTTCATTCACGGGTTGTCTAACTAGACAACCGCGAATGGTTTGCGACCTGTCTAAAGGGACAGTTGTGAATGCTGCGCAAAAGGGCAAAACTTAAAAAATATGCAACATTTTTAAATTTTTAATGTGAAATACTGAATCCAAATTGCTTGTATTTGCGAGGTAAACATGGTTCTGGAGTGGAGAGAGAGAGAGCATGAAGTAATGGATCATGCGGCACTCCAAAGCGCACCCACAATACAAGCATTGAGGACTTGTGGGCTGCTGAAGTTCTTTTGTACCTCGCCCATGCGAGCCAATGTCCGCATATTGGAATTCATGGTCAATTACTGGGACCATGAGTTGGGGATGTTCAATCTTCAGGGTGAGACCTTAGAGCTTACCGTGGAAGATATATATTTCATTACCAGGTTGTCACAACGGAGAGCACCGGTGAACTTGGAGGGCACTGGCAGGGGCGGTGACACTTTAAGTGTTCAAAACTATGTAGACATGTTCTGCATACCAGGTACTCAGAAGAAAGGAAGCAGCGTTCTCATTGCAGACATCCAAGATTTCACTCTCCAGGTATTGGCTAGTACTATTGTGAGACTTGCAGGATCATCAGGGTTACATATGGCCACCGGGAATCAAATGAGGGTGGCAGTTGATTGCTTTAGAGGTGCTCTCTATGATTGGTGCTCGGGAATTGCCCCCATCATGAAAAGGAAATTATCTGACTGCAAGAGAGGAAGACACAAGAACTTTGGATATGCAAGCATACTAGTAGTGTTCTTCTTCTTTGAGAGTGCCAGCTATGAGGCCTGCTATACCACTACAGGTCCGATCGCCACGGCATCCAAGGCTAAGCCGGTGGGGAGACATCTTCCTCCGTCACAGAGGAGGAGACGTAGTACAGAGTGTATATGATGATGACTTTTACACATGGTGGGAACGACAGCTGTCAGCATTGGAGCAGTTTCCATATGTCGGAATAGACTTCCGAGGTGACCCCGACCTCATTCTCCCTCTAGGAGCAATATGGGGCGATATGGGTAAGTAATTTTTAATTTTTTAATCATTATCAAATTTTTATGAATTTTTCAAACGATAGTGATATACATATGTACAAGTCTTAATCTGATTTATGTGTCAAAATGTAGATATTGGACCAGTCCGCCCTGAAGGGCATCCCCGCATGTTCATGCGTCCGGTTATAGGAGGAGACCTAGGATTGGTCAGGGTACTTGAGGGGAAGCTGGCTAGGCTAACCCAACGAGTACCCACTATACGGATCGAGCATATCCCTACAGCCATGCAGGATTTTATAGTTGGGGTTCCACCGGTTTGGCTACGTCTTTTCAGACGAGTAGCTAGAGCAGTACTTGTATACAGAGATGCGGTGGAGGCTGCCGAGGTCGAGAAGGCTGAGGAAGCCAGGGTGCATAGAGATCATGGGGACCAAGGTGGTCCCAGTCGCCAGGGCGGCTAGGATTAGTTCTAGGGCATTTTGATGGATGATGATCCACATTTTTGTACTTTTGTATATGACGGGATCTACGGATCAGACTCGATCTATCTACAGACAGATATTTTACATATATATA
>LPNX010782230.1:233496-280726 GCA_001517045.1 Pseudotsuga menziesii
GTGGGATATGATTGAAAGTAATAACTTCAAAATGTCTTTCCAGTAAACAAATTTGCATAAACTGACGTAACAAGATAGGATTTCGTACCTGATAAGCTCTATTGAGCTGGGAAACTACCAACTAAGAATCCAAATGGACTTCAAGTTGGGTGATGTGACGTGACAAAGCATCCCATAGGAGCTCAATAACATCCCTATACTCAGCAACATTATTAGAAGCAGGACCAAGACAAGCGCCACCCGCGGCAACAAGCTGTCCCGAGGGAGAATAAATAACCCATGCTGCTGAAGCCAGGTTACAAGTGTGACAGCTGGCGCCATCAGCGAAACCTATATACATCTCGGAAGACATCTACAACAACCAGTAGATAATATAAAAAAAAAAACTGACAACCTAATGTACATAAAAAATACATACACTAAAATACAAGAAAAAGTGCTAAGCCTAAGCGTAGTACTTCTTCAGGTAGAGCCCATTTCTAGGCTTAGGCAGCTTATTCCCATCATAATACACTAATTCATATGTGCCCTTACTTAATACTTTCGACACGACATAGGGTCCTAACCACATGGCCTTGAATTTTCCTGCCCCCAGAGGTTCTTTATCTTGGTCCCAAAGTAAGACAAGTTCCCCTTCAGAGAAAACCCTAGGTTTGACCGCTTTATCATATTGAGATTTAACCCTATTTTTATGAGCCTGATTGGCAGTCAACGCATCTCTACGTTGTTCATCAAGGTGTTCTAGATGTACTAGACGTTCTTCAAGCTTAGTCGTATTAGGTAACACATGAATGGCTATCTTCAAAGATGGGATTTCGCATTCAATCAGAGTAACTGCTTCCACCTCGTGAACGAGTTGGAAAGGTGAATAACCCATGGCAGTCTTAACATTAATTTTGTAAGCCCAAATAGCAGGATATAACATGATGTGCCAATTAGAACAGGCTGCATCAATTATCCGTTTAAGGATAGTTTTCAAAGTCTTGTTTACAGCCTCAACCTGACCATTTGCTTGCGGATAGTATGGAGAAGAGTGTTCTTGTCTAAATCCGAGCATTGTAGTCAGTTCCATCATCATATTATTTTGAAAATGATTGCCATGGTCAGTGACAATTACTTTGGGAATACCAAACCGCACGATAATTTGATTGAAAACAAAGAAAGCTGTTGTTTCCCCATTGTCTTTGAAAGTAGGCATTGCCTCTGCCCATTTCGTAAAATAGTCAACAGCGACAATGATCTATTTATGCCCCCCAGCCGAGACTGGGTTGCACGTCACATAATCGATCCCCCATTTCATGAAGGGGCCTACCGAGACAACAGGAAATAACGGAGCAGGATGTGATCGCATTTTTCTGGTGTAAAGCTGACACGGATGACAGCGCTTCACGGCTTCCACACAATCTTTAAAGATCGTGGGCCAGAAATAACTAGCACGCAATATCTTCTGGGCCGTTGCTAACCCAGATAAATGACCCCCACATGCTCCACTATGGGAATCATTTAGGACAATCTCCGCTTCTTCATGAGTATGGTAGCGGCGCAAGACGAAATCTACCCCTCGTCGATATAGTGTATCTCCTATAATGAGGTAGTTCTTGGCATGAAGGCATAACTTACGTCGTTCCTCCCTAGAGTAAGCGGCAGGATACTTCAAAGTCTAGAGATATATAAGAATATCCCCATACCAAGGATCAGAGGTGGATATCAGGAAGATGTGATCATCTGGGAATGAGTCATCTTCAACCGCTACATTTTCTTCAGTGGGAAATTCTGCTATAAGCTCAGCAAAAACTAAGGACTTCTTAGACTTAGCGGATTGGAAATCCAAGTCAAACTCTTGGAGAATGACTATCCATTTGTTAAATTTTCCCCCAACAATCCATTGGGATAAAACATATTGGAACGGATTCACATCCGCTACTACTGTTGTGGTCCTCAGTAAAATGTAGTGGCGCAACCTCTGCACAGCATAAACAACTGCTAAGGCTAACTTTTCGACGTTGGAGTATCTAAGCTTAGGTCCGGCCAAAGCACGGCTAAGATAATAAATGACATGCTCAACATGCTTATCATCCTCCTGGACTAGTACTACCCCAATGGTCGATTCTGACGCGGCCAGATATAATATGAAATCCCTAGAATAATCTGGTGGACGTAATAAAGGAGTTGACAGCAAATATTTTTTCAATGCCTCGAACGCAAGTTGTGCGGTTTCATCCCATACAAATGGGGTGTCCTGCTTGAGCAAGCACATGAAACCTTTAGTGATCTTGGCATAATTAACGATAAAACGTCGAAGAAAATTAGAATCTCCTTCCAGGCTTTGAAGTTTCCTGAGAGAACGAGGAGGAGGCAGATTTACAATGGCCTCAACTTTCAATGGATCCACCTGGATGCCTCTACTAGAGACAATGAATCTGAGTAATCTACCCGACTCGACACAGAATACACACTTGTGGGGATTCAAGCGAATTTTATAATATCTGCATCGTTCAAAAAATAACCATAAATCATCTGGATGTTGGATCCTCTTGCGAGAATGTGCAAGCAAATCATCAAGGTAGGGTTCGACAATGGATTTTATATCATGAAAAGAAAATTTCATAGCCCGTTGAAAGGTAGCCTCAGCATTTTTCAATCCAAAGGGCATTTTTCTATACGCGAATGTACCCCAAGGGAAAATGAAAGAAGTTTTATGTTGGTCTTCTGGTTTGATTTGGATTTGATTGTAGCCGGAGAAACCATCCATAAATGAGAACACCTCACTCCCTGCACATGCATCTATGATTTGGTCAATAAATGGTGTGGGGTAATTGTCCTTAGGATAGGCTTTATTGAGGTCTCTAAAGTCTGTACAAATGCGAATAGTGCCTTTCTTTTTATCAACAGGAATAGGGTTGGACACCCATTCAGTCAAAGGTATGGGATATATAAAACCAACTTTCAACAGCTTTTCAACTTCTGCCTTCACAATCGCCACTTTACGCAGGTTCACGGGTCTTAATTTCTGTCGAACCGGCTTAGCATCAGGATAGGTTCGGATTTCATGTTGGACAATAGATGGATCAATGCCTGGCATCTCCTCACATGACCAAGCAAAGATATTGCAGAATTCCTTGAAAAGGGCAGTGTAGATGGAAATCTCCCCCGGAGAGCAGTTTGCACCTATATAGATGTTTTCCACGACATCTAGGTTTACAGAGATATTGATGGGTATAGTGGTGGAAATGTTTGCCATATTCCCCTCAGCAAACACCCCTTCCATAGGCAAAGGGTTGATAGGTACCTCAATATCATCTAACAGTCTCACTTTAAACTCTTGGTTTTCTATCTTGCTTAGATCTGGAAGAAAATAGGATCGATGATGAAGATCCTCACAAATCTTATCACGTCCACTCATGGCTTCCAGAATAGCTTCATCGGAAGGTAAAACTGTATCTAAGCAATCTATGGAATGTAAAGAGTTTTCTGCCCATGCGGGCAAATAGAATTCTTCCAGATCGTCTGAGACTGTTAGAGGATCTGGAATAGGATCAACAGTGGCTTCAGTGATGGCTTGATAAGCTACCTCCACTGCCGATAAGGGCACTTCTGGTTCATGGGGAGTTGGGAGAACCCAAGGATCAGTCCTATCGACAACCGTAGCGATGGAATTCCCCACAGTAGTAGAACCAATGTAGTTCACCAGGGCTGGAAGATCGAATGTGCCCATTAATGATGCGTACATTCCAGCCCCCAAGCTCTGTGCAGTAGGTTTGGCCTGATTAACCAATGGCGCAGTGGAATCCTTAGACTCTAAACAGCCTTTTCGGGTAAAATCAAGTTGGTCAACAGTAACCAACTTTCCCTCATGTGGAAAAACCACGACACGAAGAACAACCGATGCAACAATAGACATTGCATAAGTCCAATTCCTTCCTAGAAGCAAATTGTAGTCCAAGGGAGCATCAATCACTTCTACTTCAACAGACACTACTTTTCCTGCTAACTTAATCTCAAAAGCTGGCAGGATACCATGAGGATGGAAGGATCTTCCATCAAAAGCAGTAAGTAAAGTGTTTGATGGGACCAGCTCTGGGGATCCAAGAGCTTTCCAATAGGCCAGGGACATAACACATGTAGAGGCTCCCTCATCAACAACTGCCCTTCCAATTGTCTTACCACCATGGACGACATCTATTGATAGGGCTACATGGTAAGGAAGGCGAATTTTGACATCCGATATATTGAATTTCGCCATGAGACTCGAAGAATCCATGCTACCTAAAGCTACTAAGAGAGCATCCCGCTGGGCGGGACAACTTTGTAACACCTCTAAAGCTGACATTGCACATGGGGTTTGGGATAAATCTTCAACCACAGAGTAGTTTGAAGCAGCCCTAGCATTGGGGTTATGCAAGGTCTTCTTGAAAACATCTTTCGGTATTTTCGGCAGGTTTCTCTATTGTGAGAGGGTTGGAAGGTTCACCTATAGCTTTACCCTTCTCAAGAGTGTCGTTCTCATTGTTTTTGTTCCTGGTTTGCAACAAAGTCGAAGATCGAACCATGTTGATATAGTTAGGGTCAGGGGCAGTTTGAGTTCCCCCTGCTACATTAGAAGCTGAAGCAGAGTTCTGTCCTTGGGGAAAAGGATCCTTCAGGACAGCCAGTTGTTGAGCTTTGAGCAGCTTCTGGGCTTGATCCATAAGGGGACAAAGGTGAGTAAGGTGGTCCTCTTGGCACAACTTACAAGGGAACTTGACCTTCTTCTTTTCTTTTTTGCCCCCATCAGCATTGTTCGTGGGCTTTGGCTTGTTTTGGTTTCCCTCTCCCTTCTTACCTTTCTTTTTCTTCCCACCGGGCTGCTGATTGCCCTTCTGAGAGGTTTGTGCAAAAACATTTTCATTTTGGGGAGAGGGGGCAGCCTTTGCTACCTCTGCCGTAGACTTTTTGAAAAACAATTGGTGAAGTTGTTTAGTCAAAGACTCTACAGTGGGAGAGTTAACGGACCCAACTGCACCATCAGCATGGGGTCCAGTCTTAGGCTTCTCCACTTCGTGCGAAGGCCTCGGTGCCTCAGGGATGATCTCATATAAGATCCCAGACTGTGAATAAATAAAATCTAACTGCTGGGCCCTGAGTATGGCTTCTTCTTCATTCGTTACTCCTGATGTGGAAACATACTTATATATGTATGGAAACAGTGATTTAAGGAACCATTCTAATAGAAACTCAAGAGGAATGGTGGCTTTAATAAGGCTCTTTCGCCTCCTCCACTCTTGGATATGATCCAAGATGTGGGTAGCCTTGTTTTGTCTAAAAGTAGACAACAAGTCCGTTCCAAAATCGTATCGAACCAGAAGCTGAAAGTGGCTAAGGAAAGCACTAGCCAAATCCCAGAAACTACTAAAGGCAGTAGAAGGCAATTCAATATACCATTTTGCAGCCGTACCTGTCAAGGTCCTCTGGAATAGCCTTAATCTAATTGAATCCTCATTCAACGAATTGGAAGAACACCATAAGTGAAAAGTGGTGGCATGTGCCCCAGGATCTTCACCAGTTTTACCTTCGAACTTAGGGATATTCGAGGGCAACTTGGTGGGAACAGGTGGCCACAAGGGGTCATGCCTCACCGGGTCATTCATCAATTTTGACAAGTCTGGAAAGTTTAAAGTTGCCAGAAAAGGAAGTTTGGGCCTAACTGGGGCACTAGATGTGCCAGGTTGGGGATTAGAGGGACCCGCCCCCGAATGCCCATGGGAAAAAGTGGGGTTGCCCCCAACCACCGGTTGTGAAGTGGGAAGGTTGCTTTGAAACGGGTTCCATTTGTAAGCCACATGATTGTGGGTGGGAGGTGCAGTGTAAGTGGTTCAGGCCGTCCCCATAGAAGCAGGGCTTTGAAAGACTAGAGGAGGTATCCCTTCGCTAAACAACGAAAAGGGAGAGCTCGTGTATGGGACCGAAATAGGGGTTTGGAAGCTTTTCCCATAAGAGGTGTTGCTCCCAAACTGCACTCCTACATATGAAGGAGATGGACCTATGTATGGATTGGATGGGGGAATGTGCCCCCCATTCCAAGGATATCCTTGAACATAAGCCGAGGATCCTACCGGACCACTCTGGGTAGTGTAAGGAAAGGAAGAAGGAATGGTAGGTATACTGGGGATCCCAGCAACCATGTCACCAGAAGTACCTCCTATGTTGGAGTGAACCGGTGGTTGCACCACCCGGCTCACTGGAGTCAAAGGTGTAGAAGGAAAACTAGATCTAGGGGCACTTACCAGGGAAGGTAGTACCCCTTCAACCGGAAGGGTTGAGGTGAACACAAAAGGACTTTCTTCCACAGAAGACATGACTCTACCCACAGGGACACCTAGCACTGGTGAATCAAAAGGTCTAACCTGGACGATCACAGGATCGTTTAAATCAGTCAAGGGGGAGTTAAAATTTCTTACAAACTCGTCAGTCTGCAATTCTTCTATCTCGAATGTATCAAGATTGAAACAGTTAGCAATGAGTTCTGGTTCACCAAGAACTTCACTTATTCCTACAGGTTCAAATGAACCCTCTGTGTCTAATCTCCGCCTTTGAGGTAAAGGTGGAGGCTCCAATGCAGTGATAGGAGGAAGGTTTCTCAACCTTCTTGACCTTCTAATAGGTTGGTCCTCCAGAATTAAAAATTTAACTAATCACACCCTAAGGCCAACTAAACACAGGAAAAACCACAGAGCATACACTAAAAATTCCTAAAGTCTCAAGCAATCAAACCAGGGTAAAAGATATACTTTCCCGAAGAAAGCTGATGAATGATTACTTGGCGTCCTTGAAGTGGTTCTTAGGCACAAGCGGAGGAATCACCCACCGCCCTCCTACAATTTCAACAAGGGTTACCTTCCAAGCCCATTCAAGGTGAACCAGAAATAACCTTCCGATTTACCTAGGTATGAACCCTAAAAAGACAAGAGACTAAAGGCTACCTTGGCAGTATCAACAGTCTGGGGGGACAGTCGTCAGCCGAAATCGTATGCATGGGCAGGGTAGCTGAGCCCGAAAATATGTCTAGGACAAAATCCCCAGATGCGTAAAAGTCCTGGGTTACGCTTTGACAAGGATTCAGAGGGTTATCTCCTCTGTCCAAGCCTCCACGTGGCCTAGTTCTTAACTCCCATTTGAGAGGAGCTTCCCAGATATAGTGATAAAGTCAAGGATTTACCTAAAGAAAGGTCCACTACATCTGAGTTTATAACTTGTGGGAAGTTTACACTCCCTAGCCCACAAGTCTAGCCTAAGCTAGCGGGTGAAAGGCCCCTAAAAATAAAAACTTACAAGTAAATTTTAATTTATGCGTTTATTTTAGAGGGCTATTCTTTACTCAAGAGGTAACGGAGTGATATACTGTATGGTGTTTGGACTCAAACAAGAAACAAATGAAAGTAAAGGTGTATTCAAAGCAAACTACTACTATAAAATAAACTTCTTTTCATTTTCTTGCAAATATGTATTGATGAATTAAATGCAACAGTAAGAGAAACTAAGCCTATATTTTTTGGATATTTTGAGATTATATTTTTAAAATGAAACAAACACTACTTATGCAAAATCACAATGCAAAAGGTTAACTATGTTTTCTTTTCACGTTTAAAAATGCTCAAAAATCTACTATGCATCTACAATGCACTCTACTTGAGTAAACTTGAAACTTATAAACTATATAAAAGCCACAAACTGAAGCAAACAGGCTTATTGAACCAACAGACTACCACAAAGAGGAAGGCTAGGAACCCTAGCTTGGGTGCAAACAATGACAAAGAATCACTGTAGACTTACTAAGGCAAGTGACAACCAGCTACTGTTAGAAGATAGACTGGAAAAAATAGAGCCCAAGACCTTGATCACTGATCTGGACTAAGACACTTTAACCCACAACCCAAACAGGCCAAAATACTTTAGGATGCAAACAGTAAATAAATCAAGCACAAAAGACTCAAGGGCTTTCAAGAAGCACGAAGTGTGATCACCTGAGGCATTCAAACAAACTCTACATCATTCTTAAAGAAAATATTCTCAGAAAACAGGGATTATACCAAGAAAAAGAACAAGCAAACTCTTACTTAAAAATCCCAATTTCCAGGAGTATTCGCGACTATGTATAAGAGCAAGTCACGAATGATGCGCGACTGTCTAGTATTACAACCCACAAATGCAAACCAGTATTCGCGACTGTCTAGAAAGACAACCCACAAATGGGTATAAAAATTTTCTCAAAAAATCAAGAAAAAACCCAAGACTTTCAAATGCTGAAGCAAATAAGAACCAGGATAAAAATCACAAACAGAATCACAAGCAAAACTGGTCAGGACGACAGAAATGACCTACAACAGTCTAGGCTATCCCCAACGGAGTCGCCAGTTCTGTTGTACAGGATTATGCACCTAATAACCATAGGTCTAGGGTTACCAACATACTCAATTACTTGCAGACAATTGACTTCTAAAGTACAGAATAGGAAATAGGAGGGTTAGAAGGACTTACTTGTTAAACGAAGGTCGAAGGTCGATCCTTGCTATCCTCTTCCTTTCTGTTTCGCTTCCAAAGTCTTCAAGATTTCTGCTCTTTCACCTGTCAAGAAACACTCTTCCAGATACAAGATGATTCATGTACATATAAGCAGGTTAGATAAAACACATATCATACTGAAATATAAACATTTATCAAACCATAAGACATGAAACACATATGGAAGAAGTAATCTCTTTATTATCAATATTGGAAAGAGTTTAAGGTTACAACCCAACGTCTGAGACAAGAACTTCTCTGCAACCAAAGGATTCTGAGTTTCACTGCTCCAAAGGCTTCTGTAAACAATCCACCAGCATAACTTTGCTCTCCAAGTGTAGGTATCAACACCCTCCCCAAGGCCTGTATTTATATGGGTGAAATAAGGCAGTTCTCTAAGGTTGGGGAAGTTGTAGCAGTTAAGGAAATTAAATTAAATAGGTTAACTAATCTCCCATTAGTGCGTGTTTTTATGTTTTAATGTTTGAGACATATTCGTGGGTATGTAGTAGAGAAATCCGTGAATGATTCACGACTTACCATAAGGGAAACCTACGAATACATGGATTCGTGACTTGTAACAACCGAGACTCGCGAGTGATGCACGATTTGTATAGAAGGATAGTCGCGAATACATCTCAACATAGCCAAATGACAAAGTAACTAGGTGGATGGTGAAAGAATGTATTTCATAATAAACCAAGCTATAGTGTTTTGGGCAGACCTCTATCCATAAGTGTCCTTTTGTGTGCCAACATGAGGGATGTCGGAACTCGGATGGAGAGGTGCCATTCAGGTGTATAACATAAGTGATGAGTCCGTGAGCCATTTTGACATGGTGAGAGGATTGGTTCCTTCCACAGTCAGATGTAAGGGTTGAGCCATTCTGTTATGATGAGAGGATTGGTTCCTCGTATGTCAGATATGAGTGCTGAGCCATTCTGATGTGACTATAGGATTGGTTCCTACATGATCAGATATAAGTGCCAAATGCCATTCTTGGAATGGAGGAACCTGGTTAGTTACTAGGAATACTTAGTCTAGGACTAAGGGTCATTCTGATGTGACTGTAGGATTGGTTCCTACATGGTCAGATATAAGTGCAGATCCATTCTGATGTGACTGTAGGATTGGTTCCTACATGATCAGATATAAGTGCAGATCCATTCTGATGTGACTGTAGGATTGGTTCCTACATGATCAGATATAAGTTTAGAGCCATTTTGATGTGACTGTAGGATTGGTTCCTACATGATTAGATATAAGTGCAGACCCATTCTGAGGTGATTGTAGGATTGGTTCCTACATGATCAGATGTAAGTGCAGAGCCCTTCCGACATGTAGGTAGGATTGGTTCCTTGCATGGTTGAATGTAAGTGCTGGGCATTTCTGACATATATGACTGGATTGGTTCCTCTCATGGCCAGATGTGAGTGTTGGGCCTTTCTGACATAGATGAATTGATTGGTTCCTCTCATGGTCAGATGTGAGTGCTGGGCATGCCTTTCTGACATGGTGTTGGATGTGTTCCTCTCATGGTCAGATGTAAGTGCTGGGCGGGCCATTCTGACTTACAGTCAGATATAAGTGCTGGAAAAGACCTACATGGAGGATAGGCCTACAACCAGCATGAAAAAGGGATGGCTCTATAGAACTGCCTATGATGAGAAGAATCAAGAGATTGCACCTGTGATGATGATCCAACATAGATGTTCTAGAACCAGAGATGATCCATATCGAGTGATGATCTAGATCCAGTGACGATGATCCAGATCAAGTGATGATCTAGATCTAGTGACGATGATCTAGATCGAGTGATGATGTAGATCTAGTGATGATGATCCAAATCGAGTGATGATCCAGATGAATATGACTTGAATATGATGAGGACTTGATGATGATCCAGATGATACAGAGAAGAAGACTTGTGCTAAAAAATTGTGTCAAGAGAATACCTTCCTAGTTATGAGGGAGTGTTGATGTAATTGTAACTTCGGAATGTATTCAATTGTATATCTTATGTACTGTAACCCAATGTTTATTCTGGGAAGTGTTTTTAATGTAATTGAGTGATGTCATGCCCCGGTGTTCCGATCGGGAGTTTCTATAATGTAAACAAGTCATGTCAAGTCATTGTGGGTAACCCTGCTATTGTTCAAGGGTTAAAGTCCCCGAATTTGCGGGGCCCTAGGGTTATTAGACTCTCCTAGTGAAGTTGGCCCTAGTTAGTTATTGTTAAGTCGAGAATTAGTATAATAGAGAGTGATCCTCTCTATTTATCACACACTCACTCACACTCAGTTGTAGTGCATAGCTGAGGGAGAAGAAGTTGTTGGGGCTAGAAATAAAGAGGCTACTACTATCGGGAGGTCATCTTACTGTTTTGGGGCTTTTACTTTTGGTGTTGATTCTATCTCTGAGGAAGTTGCAGGGTTTTCTCCATTTATGGTTTCCTCGAGGAAAAATAATGTGTCCATTGTCTCTTGTGTTTGATTGCTATGCTTGTTATTCTGTTAGTTAAAGATCCTAATATAATTCTAGCTTAAATGTTAAAAATATAACAGACTCCTCATTTCCATATCTGGGAAAGACTGGGAATCATCAATGGCTTCCATACTTGAATGTTAATTCCCAGGTGTGAGTTTAACTTGCAAATCTAAACTTGTATCTTAATTAAAAATGGCATTTATTTGTGCTCCAAATCTACTGGTTTAAACTTGTAGATTAGCATCTGTTTAATTGGGTTTTCCCACCAAGAAAATCCCAAAAGTAGGTGACAAATCTTCCATATGCCCATCTCCACCACTTCCGTTTTCAGCTAGCAGAAAAAATAACTAACAAACAGAAGAAGAGGAAGAGCCATGGTTATCTACAAAGTGGCCTTAGAGGAGTCAGGCCAGTCCATTGAAGACATACAACTTAAGGCTAAAGTTGGCGACAGAGTCAAAGTGAGAGGACCCTTGAAGGTGTATCACATACCCAAGACACCAGAGTTCAATATTAGGGACATGGAGGGCGTAGTCAACAACTATGTGGGTCTATGGAAAGGTAAACACATTTCTACAAATTTTCCATACAATGTCCAGTTCAATGTGGAGGTAGGTGGTCGTCCCATTAAATTCTATGACCACATGAAGGAGGAGGAATTTGATGTTGTGGGTTGACTTTACTTGTCTGAAAACTAATACCCATTTGCATCAACCATCAAGATATTCAATGACGATACCTATACCCTTAGGGAAATCTATGTGCCCTCTGTACTTTAGCAGCAGCCCAGACGTGGCTCATTATATGGAAATTGTAAGTTGGCACCTGTTAAATTTAGAGGAAAATTTGACCTCTACCATTTCCTTTGTAGAACTATATCCTAACATCATTGCTATTATTTTGTATTTCCTTGAATTTGTGACACTATACTTTTTGGGATTTTGTTGCAAATTTTGGGAGAGGTGCCATGTATTTTCGACTGCTTAGAATCTATTAGCAAAATTGTTTCATGTTGTTTTTTCTAATATTTAAATATGTACTTTTTCTTTTGCAATCAGTGGTATCAAGCTCCGTGAAAGAAGAACATCCAATTCATGGTGTCAAACTTTGTGGCCAAATTTTTATTCTTTTGTATTTACTATTCCCTTTTGGGGTGTACTTTTTGTGGCACGCCATTATAGAAAAATAACATCCTTGTTTTTTCAACAATAAGGTCTTGAAAAAAACGAAAAAATTGAGCTGGGGAAGCTCAGTGTTGAAACATAACTCCATGTTTATTAGGCGTCGGTGGCCAAGGAGTAAGGCTGGGTGTGAAGTTAGGGAAAATGTGATTAGGTTTTGAGTGAATTTCTAAGTAACTTGTCTGGTATTTCTTCATAGGGTAGAATTGAAGAGTCAATCCTCAATTCTTGCCCCACCCCTAATTGTTTTTCTTGTAGCAAGAAGTTGCCTTGTGGTGACTAGGATTAAGGTAGCATTGTTGGTTTTGCATAGAAGAACTAATCAAGCATTGCATGTGTTATCATTTATGGCCATTTATCTTGAGACTTGAGCAGTCAGGTGTTGACAATTTATGAGAGCAGTCTGCATGTTAAATGATATGTGGATTTGATATGCTGAGCTAAGTGAGCGTATAGTATCAGTGTTTGTAGATAAGCCATAGTTTCACCTAGGAAGCTTATTGAAAAATAGCATAGAATTATCTTTGCTATGTTGGCCATCACCCAATAATCTGAAATATAGGAAGATCCTTCAACCAAAATACTTGTGTTAGTTTTCTTCAATCGATTGTAATTATTGGGAGAGAGGTGATAAGAGATAAAACAAATCCTGCACATATTCTATAGTATATCTCATACCAAAGTGCAAGTTTTAGTCACAACGAAGTACTTACTTGATTAAGCCACACATGATCTTAGAATTATCCTTCCTTAGATTGCATTCACCTGCACTTTCCAATGTTCTTATCCTTCTTTGGATTCCAACTTCTAAGAGTTCAAGTGAAATGTATGCCCACCCTTTTGATTTCAAGAATGCCTCTGTAAAAGACATCCCCTTAGACACATGGAATTATGTGAAACTAGAAGGTCAAGGCCACAACAATACCAGGTTAATGTAAACATGATGAAGCTCCATCATCTGTGGTCTTTGAGGCACATGTTACTCACTTTCGAGATAACTAAAATGGAAACTTTATTTCTTTTCATTTTGGGAAGAGGAGAAGTTAAGAGTTATCAGGAGGCTTGTGCTAGCATTAGCTTTTTCCCGCTCTAATGATCCATATTTCTTTTCTATATCTTGCATGTTTTCTCTCTTTTAATAGTTAAATTCCTTGATTTCCAGTGTACCTCCTTTTTTGTTGTTCAACTTCAAATGAGAATCTAAGATTAACTAGAGGAGAAAAAGAGGGAGAATAGAAGTAGCCAGAAAGCATGTAACTCTGTCTTTCATATGTATTGTAGGATTTGCTAAATTTCTGCATATCTTCTTTTCATCTTTTATTTTTTCTCTTTAATCTTGTATATTCCCTTTCCAATTTATGACCCTCCTTTTTTCATTCAATAATTGTTCAATGGATGAACAGTTATTGTCAAAATTGATGGATGTTTTAGTATTGTCTCTTGAATCTCATATGGTTATAAGCTTTAGTGGGTAGTGGTTTAGGAATATGGATTGTCATTGGTATTTCTTCAATGTGATTATAGTAGATCTGATTGTAGAACTTAAAGACTCCTATATTAAGAAACATGTTGCTAATTTTGAAACCAAGTAATTATGTACTTAGAAAAAATAATCTAAATACTAGGTAGTTGAAAACTTGAAGGCTTGAATCAAACTATCAGATCCAAATATGCTAATTTAAAAACACATATTGCTGAAAGTTGAATAGCAAGTACACATATTCAAACTCTCAATCACATCTATCTTCTATTGAATACTCAAAGAAGAAAATCCATTGCAATAGTTCAAAGCAAAAACTTGCTAACCAACACAGTTGTATATAATGAGCATGGGAATGGGATATTAATAAGATGTTGGTATATAATATCAACATATTATATACTACAAGCACAGGACAATAATGAGACTTGGTTTCTTATATATCCCTCTCAGTTGATATATAACAAACTCTGTTTTTACAATGTCCTTGATAAAAGTGTTTCTTCTTTTGAGGTTGTAGGATTGGATGAGAATAATCCTAAATGTCAATATGGTGTTGGAGAATACTAGGGTCAATTCCTCTCATGTCTTGATAATCCCAAGTAAAAGTGGAGTTGAAAGTTTGTAACAAAAGAATAAAGTATTGAAACTGAATGGAATTCCACTAGTTGCTCATGTTTAATATTTTCTTGGAAGAATCTCAACTATGGTGATCAACAATTTTGTGGGTTTAGCAGTGAAGACATAATCCAGATACCTAAAAATGCCTAGGTTTCTACTTGGCCTGCCGGTTCATCAAATGTAACTAAAATTGGAATTGGATCTTCATCATTAAGTTCATTCTCATTGGATTGCTCAACATATTCTCAAATTTGTACATTTAAGGGGTAAAGGTTTTGCATAAAATTAGAAATCATTANAAGAGTAAGAACAAGTTTAACAACATCTCCAAAGAGTGCATCATATTCCTCCTACCCTACCCATAGTGGCTCCTCAACTTTTAGGAAATGTTTGGAAAGAGGATACAAGGTAAGTTTATTTCAATATTGACCAGAGGAAAAGGTCACATTTACGTGTTTGTAGTTAATATAAGAAACATATTTTGATAGCCATGGTCTACCAAGAATCATGGGATAGCCACTAAAGTCAATATTTCAGAGCACCATTCATTCTACAGGGTACTCCATGGGTCTATTGATATAATAGCGTTATCCACCATTCCTTCGAGCTTGACACTTGGCCTATCCTCCGTTTGGAGAATGGTATAAATTGGTCTCAATAGCCTTTGGAGGTTGAACTTGTCCATTGTTTCCATTTGTCGTTGCTCATAAGTCAATCAAGGTTTTTTGAATGAGGAAATTACTTATGTGGACATCTACCACCGGGATACCTGGGTCTAATATTTAGGGGTAAATAGATTTTGCATCATGAGGTTAGCAAGCTACCCTACTACCTGGATGGTCTAAGGATCCTTCCTTTAGAGTGTACTTAGATAGAATAAAAAATGAATTATGAGTAATATTAGAAGAAACAGAAACTGTAGAAAGAAAATAGGAAGAACAAGGGTTTCATTTAACAGGTTTATTTAAGTGTATCTTCTATTTTATATTCTGCACTTATATTTATTTGAATATCGTTAATGTTCTATCGTTTTTGTTGGTTAAGTACATTTTTTTTAATCCATTATCTAGTTTATAGCATGTATAATGTATAATGTATGACTTATAAGGCCTTTTCAGAGAGAATGTATGACTGTCTCATTTCATTGTGAGAACAAGCTATTGTCTAATGTATGACTTTAGACGATCTTTCAAAAGTTTTCTTTGAACCAACCTGAGTCTGGAAGTTAAAAGGGATCAATTAGTTTTTGACTTTCTTTGATCTGGCATTACTTTACATCTACCTCCATTTGGATTTGCTTCTTTGATTTTGTTGAAATCCTTCTGTTTATTTGAGGCAACATGTTTTTTTGTTCTTACTGTACCTGTTTGTACTAGAAATTGTTCCCAGACTACCATAGGAACAAGATAGAACAATATCAAAAATAAAAGTAAAATGGAACTGGGAATTGGGTTTTATTGACTTTGGTTTGAAAATTAATCAACAAGAAGGTAAAAACATCAACAAGCTAACACACGTACTGAATCAAGAACAAGTATGAAGAATTGGGGATCAAAAATGGAAAAATAAACCATAAGGATTACAAATATAATACTGATTCCATCCACAACATACAAGCATTTGCATGAGTAAAAAAATTAAACAAGAAATGAAGTTGTACATTGGGTGATCAGACAGATCATAAACAAAACCAGCATGACATATAAAGTGGCTTATCAATATGTATAAAATCAATATCAATCTTCAAACTTACATAAGAGTCATGAGTCTTAGCTTGTAATACATCCAGCACTAAAGCCTCTTCTTTCACAAAATTTGAACCCTACTTCTATTTCATTTCCTACATTTATCCTTTTCCAATCAAAATGGTCACATAACTTTCAAAACTAATTTTTAGGTCCGAGTTCGAAACAATTACAAAAGTAGTTGTATTTTCAAATATAATAAACTATTAACTATCACAAACTAAACTACTTGACACCAGGTTGTTAGAAGCATTCATAGATTCTTGGCTTCCTCTGCCAACAAAGCAATTCCTTCTAGAGCATGTGACTGTTTTATGCTTTGCTGGTGCTATGTCTCTAAACTTTTAATCCTCTTTAATAACACCTCATTTTGCTGGGTCAGACTTTGAACTTTTTGGTTTAATTCTTCAACCTGGCTCTGAACCTATATTTTTCTCTTCAAGGCCTGTTTTGAGACAACTATCAATTCTTGATGGTGTGTATTGATATCATCAAGGTCCTCTCTCAGTCTTCTATTAGTCATTACTAATCCATCATTAGTTTCACTAAGAAAACCAATCTAATATTTGTATTGCTTCATAGTTTTTTTAAGGTTCTCAGTTTCAGAGTCTATATACATTCCTCCTTATAGTGTAGAATTTTTATCTAACAGCCATGGGATATCTATTTTCTTAAAAATGAGGTCATCTTCTTCTCTATCTTTAACTGCTTCTTCTGCAACAAGAACTTCTAAAGACACACCTCATTCTATACTAAAAGTGATTGTCTCTTCTGAAACTTTATCTCTTCCCGGAGATGACTCTAATAACAGTGAATGTTCTTCCTTGATATAAACTTGCTGAGAGTTTAAGTCTTTTTCATCTTCTGTACCTTCTTCAGTTAAAGAATATTCAATCTTAGTAATCATTTCTTTCCTTAATTTAGGGTTTAATATCCTTTTCATATTAAGTCTCAGTTTGTTTTTAACTCTTGTCTTCGGCCTCCAACTTACTTCTTTCACCTGTACAAGAGCTTTCCTTTGAAACTTTACATTTGAGACCTGTAAAGTATCATTCCTCATTTCAGCTACAACATGAACCTTTGTTGTGGTTTCCTGTATAGATATGAAACTTTGCTTTTTCTTTGTTAAACCTAACTTCTCCTCATGATTAGAAACAGATCTCTGCTCCTTTTCATCATTCTTCAAAACCTGCTCTAAGTTACCATCAAGCATTTCTCTTACATCTTCATCCATAGGTTCTTCGAATCCCTGTCTTGAATAATTTTATTGAACATTATCTTGTACCAGCTCATTCCTTAACTCTTTTCTTAAACCTTTTAGCAAAACCAAATTGCTTGTTCATCAGGTTCTTCTTCACTTGATCTTCTTTTTCATTGGGAAAACCTGACCAGAACAGAAAATGATCCCAACTTCTACTCTTTTTCTATAAGACTGTGCAAATAATTAATTTTATTAATCCATGATGAAAAATAGACTAGTGAGTATGATCCCTATGCCTTTTAATTCTGTTGGAAATTTTTTGAAGACTTTTCAAGAAGAAGAAAGGTAAGTTCATCTTCGACTGCTGATTTAGATGTTGCAAAAACCTAATATGGTATTTGAAAACCCAAGCAAACCTCCCTTCACATGTAACGTAGCTCTGCAATATTCCAATAGATTCTTTCCACTCTGGCTTGAATTTGTCCAACTAAACGCCTTTTCCCCAATCTAGGGCTTCAATTTCTGGTAACAAGAAATATTTTGGGTTAAAGTTGAAAGGAATCTTCTTAAACCACATCTCTCCATCTCTTAATATACCTGTAACTTCTGCTATCAACTCTTCTGTCAGTTCAAATTTAAGAGTATCAAATGTAGCCATATCCTTAATGAAACCCTGGGAGAAATGATATGATACTTTTGGATTAAAACCTGTGATTCTTTCAAAGAAATTGAACCATCCTACCCTTTTAAACAATGCTGCACAGTCAGGAAAATTGTTTTCCAAACTTGTATTAGTGGGTTTGTATCTATTAGTCTTTCCACTTTTCTTCATCTCTGCATCGTAACTTGCTTGTATACTTCTTCAAGAAACTTCAAAAATATTCAAACTCCTTTCCTACAACAATAAAAATAGCCAGAACAAAAAATGTGATAGGAAGGCTCACGATTTTCCAATAATCCTTACGAAATCAAAATTGTGTCAATCCAGATCATAATTTTCCTAGTAACCTCTGCATGTTCTCATACACTAGTCATGATTATGGACTGGGGTCATGAACATGCGTCATTATGTCTTCAACAACTATCTGTAAGTTTCCCATATTCTCCTCTGCAACAGCCATGATTATTCACCACTTCCTTTAATGATTTGATATTCTTGTAGAGCCTCATTACACTGACTCCTAACTTTGCGCTACAGGAATCTCCCTTGTAGATGTTTTTTGAAAAATGACTCAAAAAGAAGGATTAGGTCATAAAGATAAAAATTGGAATAAAATTTATTATAAGCTTTTCAGACTTTTTAAAGATATATAACACTTAATAAGCCCAAAGAAAACGTTAAAGCCAATAAAATGAAATAAAACAAAACAATTATAAGCATAAAATCAAACAAAAATGTACTTAGTACCACTATGAAACCTCAAAACCAACTAAAAAATGTAAAGTAATAGGAAATCGATCTTTCAAATAACACATACATCAACCAAGAACAATATATAGTTATAACAGTACCTATTCCTATCACAACTCTTTTAAAATGAATTCATGCTAGCTCTAGTTTTAATAATTTGTTTACATATATAAATCAAATTATAGACATCGTTTGAACTGTGGAATAAAACTAATATACATAACATAACTTAATGGAAAATTCTTCCATATCATATTCAGAAACTAAGAAGCTAACATGATGAAAACATTCTAGACTGGTCCATTGCTATGGATAACAGAATGTCATCTAGGATAGATTTAGAGCCCATATTTTCTTTAGAACATTTCCTTATCCTGTGAATTTTCCCAATTTTGTTAGGAAAATATTTGGTATATTCAATAACCTTTGTGCTGGGCTGGCTTGTCCATGTGTTCCATAGTTTCCATAATTTGTTGGAAAATTCGCATTTTAGCTGCAGTTGGCCACATCTTTTTGATTCTCCAAGGAATTGTTTGGAGTCTGGACCTTGATGGGCTAATTATTTATCTGGATCTCAACGGTTCTTTAGTTATTATCTTTCTGTGGATATTTTTTGGCTTTCTTAGATCTGGCATTGATGTATATCTACCTTAATTTGGATCTGCTTATTTGAGATTGTCAATTTCCTTCTATTGATTTGAGGCAACATGATTTTTGTTCTTATTGTACCGAACATACATAAAGCAATGAGGATACCTAGCAATGAGGATAAAGTGACAAACATACCTATCAAGTGTCGATGAACTTGCTATACTAGCAATAGACATTTTCGTCGCTAGTATATCAAGTTCGTTGATTTTTTTTATTTATTTTCCTGTTGTCGCTATAGTTTGATTATGTGACTCTAAGGTTATGCATTTCTGTATTTTCTATCTATGGCCTATTGATGAGATACAATTTTACTATTACATATATACAAGCAATAGTACCTCAAACGAAATTCCCTAAAAAGGTTTGCAAATGAGACTTGATCAACCATATATTGAGTATCAAAGCCGATTGTTGTTGCTTTAGCATACGTCATTCCTTGTTCTTTCTACAACACCATTTTTCGATTTTCTAGTACTCATAATAGCTTTATTCTGACCAAAAGAAAGAAAATAAATGTTGTTACAGAGTATATACTCATCCACTGAAAAGGATTGAAAGAGACCTTACTTTTGAAAGAAAATAAATGTTGATCTCGTTTTGTAACATCTCTGAAAAGGATTGAAAGAGCCCTTACTTTGAATGTTCTCCTTGTGCAGGGAGGGCCTCATAAAGTGATTCTCTTCTTGGTTGATGAAAAATCATATGCATGTCATAACCTAATCCTATGCCAAAATTACATAAAATACTCAAATACTTTATTAACACAATGGCCAAGTTACAGGTTTCAATTCTATGGTTTCAAGTCTAACATAAAAATGATCTAGTTATAAGCCACCATTATAAAATATGAGAATTTCTGCATTGAACATACCTAAAAAGGAATAATTTCCTTCTATGGTTTTGAATAAACCATCATCTTGTTGACTATAAAATTCAATGCAAAACCATCAGTTAAAAAAAGGCCTCAACTTCAAAACTAGTTGTGCAAAGACATGATAGGTAATAAGGACATCATGATATTAGCTCTTGTAAAGAAATTCAACATTAGAGAAAAAATTCAAATCTAATCTCTCTGCCTTAAAATGGCCTCATTTATCCATAACTAGTAAGAGTAGGTACTAGAAAGAAATACATATTAAGAAAAGAATCTCTGCTATAATATGCATGAGAAATTCAGAAATTCAAACATGCAGTTGAAAGAATACAAGAACCCACTGCAGCAACCTCAATTCTTGATGCATAAGCGTAATATACTAATTATATTTGGAGGTTAAGTACATGGATCATCAACAATAATAAGTAAAGGGATGGAATCTTAGGTTATTTATGTCATCTTTCTTCTCCAAGGAAGATCACACTAATCACACGTAATGGGTTTAATGTATTGTCTTCACAAAAGATGCAATCCTAACAAAAATACTTAGCTTCACGCAGCACAATATAGTATATACATACTAGAATGAAAGATGCCACAACTGGATCTTCCCTGTTGCAACTTACAATCAGAAGAATTGACTAGATGACTTTGTGGAGAGGCTACATATGACCAATACCATTTGATGATTAGGAGGTTGGTAAGCTGAGAGTTCTTAGAATTCAAGTGTCTTGTTTTTATAAATATCCAAATCATATTTCATCATCTTTATAGAAACTCAAGGGGATCCCTCTCTACTTTCTTCCATTATCCTAACCAGATTACTTAGCCTTGTTTCACAAAGCGGCGGTTACCCTTTTTGGCATACCTTTCATTGCTCCTCTATATCTACCGGATTGTTTGTATCCCTCTTTCAACATATCTTTTTTTGACTGCATTTTTGGTCAACATGCAAGCCAAAACTAGGCTACATAAGATATTCAATGGGAAATAGCTCAGCATGCTATGAAAGTTAACCTTCACCTGATAGGCCAAGAGTAGGGAGCATCTATTTTGCTAAAGTCACACAATATTTGCACTTGGCCTCACACACTTTTTGCAAGAATGATAACAAGCATGAGCATGTCAAATCGAGATGCTGAAAGTTCATATAATTTGGAAAATCTCGTTGTTTAAACACGTGAGCCAAAATCCTTGAAGTTAATTGATGTGAACTTCAATATTTAATGAGAACAAGTCATTAAAAATAACTTGGATTCAATTTTGACACGCCCTTGAAAATGCTTGACAATGGACAGTTAATAACATCAAGTCTAATGACCATCCACGTGAAAAAAGTGTCCACAACACTACTTGAAAATGTCACAAATATTGTCACACATCCCAATCATGTATCTTGTGAATGATTCAACCGCAAGATATTGAATCATAATTTTTCCAAATAACTTTTGAGTAGTAAATGAAAGGCCATGATAGAATTTTTCAAATCCTAAATCAACCATGGTGTTGAGATTAAATTTGAACAATCAATGCTTGTTGCATAAAAATATAATAAGCGACAGAATTCTCTAAATGCGCAAAACAATACAATTTTCACATAATGAAATATTTGAAATTCTATTGTTGTTGTTGTTGAAACTTGAGTTTTATTATCGTCGTCAATATTCCCCTTTTTGTACATTGAAAGTTGAGACATCATGGGCGTTCCCATGGGTTACATTGAACCAATTCGTTAGTGTGTTTGGTGAATTTTTGGGATAAACCAATCTAATTTTTACCATTCATCTTTTGTAGTCATATTTAGATACTGTGCTAGTGTAACCATCCATCTCATGATTTTAAATAGAATTTCAATATAGATTTTGGATTTCACATGATTATCTAATTGTTACAAGTAGTGGTTATAGGTACATTGGTTGGTGCAATTCATGTGTGATTCATGTTGTTTAACTTCATGTTAGCGAGATTTAAAAACCAAGGCTAAAGGTCTTGGAAAGTTTTCAATCAAGCAAGTTAACATTGTGGAAGATGGAGAACTTGATTTCCTCTATACTAGTTTTCATTTAGAGCTAATGTCAAGTCCATCTATCAAATTCTTTATATTTACATGTTTTCAAAATTCAAGGCAATGCTCCTTTTAAACTTTTAGTAGTGGAAATGGACAAGGTGACTCTTTTGAGTACAGTTTATGTCATATATAACATCATAGCTATAATATTAAGTAGTACTCTTGACTTAACAATGATTCTGACTTATCATATATTTCATTTTGATTTATAAAATATATGTGAATGTTTATAATTTGTTTAAACTTTATGGATTTATGTGTGAGTTAATTTCTTTTTCATCGTTCATTCTTCCACAATAATAACATATATGGTGACTCTTTTGAGTACAGTTTATGTCATATATAACATCATAGCTATAATATTAAGTAGTACTCTTGACTTAACAATGATTCTGACTTATCATATATTTCATTTTGATTTATAAAATATATGTGAATGTTTATAATTTGTTTAAACTTTATGGATTTATGTGTGAGTTAATTTCTTTTTCATCGTTCATTCTTCCACAATAATAACATATATGGTGACTCTTTTGAGTACAGTTTATGTCATATATAACATCATAGCTATAATATTAAGTAGTACTCTTGACTTAACAATGATTCTGACTTATCATATATTTCATTTTGATTTATAAAATATATGTGAATGTTTATAATTTGTTTAAACTTTATGGATTTATGTGTGAGTTAATTTCTTTTTCATCCTTCATTCTTCCACTAGAGACTTGAATCTTTTTGTAAATATCCCAGAGCAACTTTTTGCAATTGTATTTGGATTTTTGAAAATTTGATAATATTGCAATTGTTGCTATTAACTCCGCTTTGTATATTATTTTTTTGGTGTTACTCTTTTTTTGGGATAGAAAAGTTATTTAGATACTAGGTATGATTCTTGGAATAACAGGCACTACAATATTATAATTTTGTGGAATTGACATAACCATGGTGATAGTATTTTGTTATTTTATGCAAAATTTTATTGATCTGATGTCCAAAAGGATAGTGTTTCCACTTGATATGAATATGTATACAAGATTTGATGCTTTGTCCATAATTGAGGTTGAGGTTACTAGTGTTGAAATTGAGGCAGTCTTGTAACATTATACCTTTTGTTGTTCTCTATGAGGTCAATTTCAAAAGTGTGTTTATTTTCAAGATATAAGTCACATCGAATCCTATAACAATATTAAATATGATTGAATATACTTTAATATAATTAGTAGAATTGTATGGATAGACCCTATACTCAGTTGAATGTAATTGGTATCAAATCTAGAACACTAAGTGTTGAATTCTTCATCGATGGAATTTGACTTGCGTCATAGAGGAACTTTTATTAGTCATAACATAAACCCTCAGATTGACATAATGATATTTTTAATTTGTTTATGAGCAAGGGTTTAATAAAAGGGTTTTATTTTATCTTATTCAGATCATGGCAAACCCAAGAGATAAGCTCATGTTGATATGGAAGTCATTGAATTTGCAATTCTTAAAACCATACAAACTGAGGCCCTCGTCCGACGAATTTTCCGTGGCTCTGAAAAGGAAGATTCAACGAGATATTGTAGGACTTTCGACAACATTCTCATCTAAAATCCGACAACATTGTCATCTGAAATTTGACAACCTTGTCACTTGAAATTCGACAACCTTGTCGTCTAAAATTTGAGGACAGTTGGTTTGAAACTCGACAAAATTCTCATTGGAAATCCAACGACGAAGTGGGTGAAATCCTTCGGAATATTAGCTTCATTCTTTGTTGAAAATTCGATGGTGTAAGGCAAGGGGTCAAATATTTGACGAATTCTCACCACCGAAAAAAAAGGAAGTTGTCGAATAATAGACAGGTGTCTGTCGAATTTTAGACATGGCATCCATCGGATTTTGGGCTCAAATTCTGTTGTGATGTGTAATTTGGAATAACAACAACATAGTAAAAACTTATACTACAAAAATTGTTTATAATGTATCTGTGGGTACTGCGGTTGGAAACCATTGTTTTTGGTGATCCTCAATTTGGAAGGTGCATACTCCAAAGAGAAAAAATGTATTTATTTGATTGGAACTTCATAATGAAATACCCACATGTGATTATATTCAAAATAAGTGTTACTCTGGTCCAAGTATGTGTATGTTTTCCAGAGTTGAGAAAGAAACTATGACACATATTTTTATTTGGTTCCCATATACAATTCAAGTTTGGAAGTATATGAGTCAATGAGTAAGACTACCTTATTAAGGAACTACATCTTGATGGAAAAATATTTGAGACTTTGGTTCTCTAGAACTGATATTAAGAAGTTTAGAACCATTCCTTTATAAACAAAAATAATATGTTCGAGGCTAATTTGGTCCAAACTGTTAACACTGGAAAATTACCCAAGGTTGTAAAGGCTATTCCCAGGTAACAGAAAAAACCACTTTTAAAGAGAAAACGTGATTTTTTCCCTTCCGATAGGGATCTTTCACAAAATATTAACAAGGCCAGATATGTATAAGAAAAATTATTTGTAATTGGTAAGATTGGTTGAAATTGAACACATGACCAGTGGGTTATGGAATCAAGATATGAATATAGATAAATAGAGCTTTTGCATGGAATTTTTAAACAGAGGCAAGGTAGCTACTTAGTCATAGTCAAAATATGATTGTTAGGTTAAAAAGGAAGAACATGAACAAACCATTAACATAGAGCATTGTAAAAATGAATTCTGTATCAACTTTAGAAGAAATGTTTGGTGGACATCTAAAAACAACAGCCAAAGCATAGTAAATATGAATTCCAAACTGTTATACTGTCATTTTAGACATGAAGGAAAACATAATGGAAAGATGAAACTGGAAAAACATTCACATAAGAAGGGAAAGTACATACTGCAACATGAAGTAACACATGAATCTATGAAAGATGCCAAATTTCAGCTCTGTAATTAAAGAAGTACTTGAATTGAACAAATCTCCAAAATCTCACAGGTTCCAACCCTTGCTTCATCAAATGTATGAATACTTGTAAAATTGCTCCTCGAGCTGAACAATAAACCTAAATGTCTAACGGTTTCAACCATTTATTACATGTGTCAAAGAACTTATCTATTTACAAAATAGTTCTAAGATAACAAAACTTATTAACTAATGAATTTTGAAAATATCATTTTATCATAAAATATATCTTTCGCTGAAACTCCTTTTGCACTGTCTTCCTTGATGTCTTCATGGTTGTAACTTATATTTAGTTGATCCATATTGTTGAACTGCTCTCCAATTTTCAGGCTTAGGAAAATCTTCAACGACCATTTCATGTGCCACATTTTTGAGCTCCATGTTCTCTGCATATGAAAAATTAGGCACCTTGGCACACACGACTTTAAAATCAAATAATAACTCAAAATCTCTAGCTAATTTATCAAACAAAACTCTTCCAGACAGAGCCTGCCGCATATCTTCAAACTTACTGTGATCTAACTTACAATTGACCAATTTATCCAGATATTCCTTTTGAGATAACTATAGTCATTTTTCCTCCCAGAAGAAAGGAATTCCCCTATTTACCAATGGAGTAAAAAAATTAACACTTCTTTGACTTTATTACTTATAATATCAACTTTAGCATGTACAATATCCAACATTATGTAGTTTCCAATCACTTTTCTCGCCCAAGAGATAACAACAACTTTGTCTTGGATATCAAACCTTCTAACTTGATCTTTTGATAAGGTACTTAAAAAGTTGATAGCATTATGAGCTACTTCCATTGGCTTCTTATATAATTCTTGTTTTACTATCAAAATATTTTGTTTGGCTACTTTTAGAGCACTCTCCTGATCTACAATATAATCTAAATATGGTCTAAACTTATTAGCTTCTAGAATAATATTATCCCAAATCATATGTCTGGCCCCTTAAAAGGCCATTTGTCCAATCACCTTCTTTGTTAAATTGGTATTCTGATTTATTAGTTCTTAACATTTTCCCTCTACTTTCTTCTTCTCTTGTTCTCTTTTCAAAGTTACTTCTTCTATATTCTTGTTCTATTGCTTTAACTCTATGAGTTCTTCATCTTTTAGCTTTATCTGAGACATTGCTTCAGAAAGAGAGGTTGCATCTGTGTCTATAGAAGGAACAATAGATTGATTTTTAACTTTTTCACATTTTTCCTATAATTCTTTTTCTTTTGCTGCCAGCTTAGTTTTTAAGTCCTTCTGATTTTCTATCAAAATCTTAGCATCCCTTTCCCAATGCTTTTCTTTTTCTTCAAGATTTAACAGCTTGGCTTTACAATCGATTAATTCAGTGATTAATTCTTTATTTTCCTTCTCAAACTCTGTTAATTCAAAGGTCTGAATAAGTTGAGTGGAAGGAATTTTCAATTTCTTCTTTAGCACCTGAACTTCTTTCTCTTTTTCATCAAACAACTTTTGAGCCACTACTCCTTTTCCTGACTTCCTATCAACCTTCAACAATTCCTCTTGCAATGTTTTAATTTTGATTTGAAGGGCCTTGTTCTCAACCTTTTCTTTCTGTAAGAGGCCCTGAACTTTCTTTTTGTTGGACCCCAGTTTAGCCACCTATAATGTAGATTTAATCAATTTTGTATATATGATATCACATGTTTCTCTCTGGAGGTGTATCATATCTATGGTAGGGATATTATCTAAGTTCACGTTCACCTCTGATACCTTATTATCAACAGTCATGGCCAAAATCAGGGTATCTTTTGCATGATCCCTTACAGTTTTTAAAGTTACATACGGCTTTGGAAATTGTCTCACTTCCTCGTATAATTTTACTGTTTCATCAAAGGTTTTATCAACCACTTTCCTGTAAGTATTCAACCACTCCTCTTTTGAAGTATACTTATTTGGGGTTACTCCATCAAATACATATTCCTGAAGCTCCAAACCAATTATTTTTGGATTTTTCTTGATTTTGTTTACCTTTCAAACTGCTCTTCTTCACCGGTACCATTTGTCCCTCTTGTCCAATCTTCTGCTTCTTCGGTGTACTAGCAGTGTCTGCTTCTTCAGTGTCCATGAAGCCTGAATTTTCTCTCTTCTTTGAACTTCCTAAAAACCTTATTAATGACAAAATATTGCCATCAACTCCAACTATGTTAGAAAGATCCAATTGGGAAGAATTATTTCCAGGTATGGGTGAGACAGAGTCTTGTTCCATGCTGATATTATCTGGGGTATTGTTAGGATAATCTTCCCAATTAGCTGCCGCTCTGAGTCCAACAACTTTCAATTTATTTTTAGTCATCTCAATTGTTTCATTCAGTAAAATGGTATCCAAAACTTCAACATTTTTATCTTTGAATCTTTCCTCAAACTTCTGACATGAAACCCCTAACTTTTCACTATCTGCCACTTCTACCACTTCTATTTCTTCCATTTTCAGAAATATTTGGAAAGTTTCAGGATTCCTACCTTTTTAATTGGCACAGAGTTCCAATTCATCGACGTTGGCACTTTTTTCACAGTCAGGGTTATTTTCAATTCCAATGTTCAAAAAAAACAAACCTTTGAACTCCACGTAGGTGTTTTTATATTTTTTTAATGTTTCATAACCATTGTGTGTCTCCTGTAATCTATACTGTAGATTGTTTTTCTTTGAAATCTAAGTCGTTCATGCACAAGATATCAATACCAAGACTCAGCATTATCACCCTGCACAACTTGATTTGGTGGAATCAATGTGAACCATTGATCTGCAATCTACCTTCATCAGAACCGTGAAACTATGAAAAGATTTAACTTTCAACTAATCATTTCAAATCTGATCAATCGAGCAACTTATTCTTGTGGAATGCACCTTATTCGTCGATCAAAACCTGACCACTATCGCAACCGTTAATCAACATGGCCCCTACCACTTTCCACAGATTTCAATATTGAATTTATCCACACTAGTTCAATCTGCAGAATTGTTTCCGACCATGGATATTGATTAAAGGGATATTGAATTCAATTAAGTTGTTCCTACAATCCATCTTTGTGTTTTGGCACACTATGGTTCATATTTCTAAAGGGATGTTAGAGAAGGTGATAAAATTATGGTCTAAAGTAATATGGTTAGAGAAAATTGATAACGAGAAGATTCCACTTTTTAAATGGAAAATCATTTCTTCTCAAAAGGAGATGGGGGAGGGGAGTGAAAAATATACATACGTTTGGTTTTTATTTAGCTGCAAAAACTATGTAGGGGAATGAAATTATATAGTCTTTGGAAAGTAATGATAGAGAAAAAATATATTAATATGGTATCTTTTGTTAATTTGGTCCAAAACCCAAGGAAGAATGCCAAAAATCTATCTATATAATGGAAGATTATGGTGTATACCTAGACATTCCTTAGTGCTAAGTTGTCTTAGAGGGTAGTACAAGTGATCAAATAAGAAATTAAGTGGATTTGATTTTAGGTTGTTGATAGGATGTTTTCTTACAACCAACAATGATTGTAAATCTTTAAGCGAGATAAAATTTTACTTCAAAACATGTGTCATATCCCACTTCAATAGATATTTTCCATTAATGGCCACTTTCTTCAATAGACTTATGTCTAGAAGGGGATTGGGATACATTGGAGACTCTATATAAATAGTTTGAAGAAAGGTCGTATTAGGATAAAAGATGAAGTGGATTCATTATCTTGGGAGAAAAATAAAGCAAGAGGGGAATATACTATTAGGATGGGGTATAAATATTTGATGGATGTTGAAGATCAAGATCTGGTTTGGTGGTGAAAAAAAATAAGGAAGTTGAAAACTCTAAAAAATAAAATAATATTTATTTGGTTGGTTGCTTTGAATTAGATTCCTAGTTGGGATTTTTAGAGTTTTTTATTTTTATTTTATAGACTAAGAGTAAATAAGATAATTTCATCTTAATATCGAAAACCTATTTTATTTTGGAAACAATGAATCAACACATGAAGAATGCAATTTTGGTTCTACTTTTGAATACAAGTTCTATTTTTTAGGGATCAAGATTAAAAGTATGTAGATTATATTAGAATTTATTTGTTTCTAACTCCTTTATTATTTGTGGATGAGATATTTTTGTTCTCTGATGGTTTAGAGAGAGAAGTTAGAGATATTAAGGAACTCCTAAATCTCTATCATGTGGCTACATGCATGGAGATGAATGTACAAAATTTATCCATTAGTTTCAATTATTTGAATGTAGAGTCTAAATAACTCCTAAAGGTGTTCTTTCCTTGTAGGAAATTTTATTTATAGCAAGGTTTTAAATACCTAGGCTTCATCATTTATCCAAATGGATACAGAAAAAGGCGATTCATATTGATGCTGAGGAAAATAGAGAACATGTTTCAATTTTGGTGGAATAGCTTGCTCTCTAGAGGGGGCATATTAACCCTTGGAAAGGGTATCCTAGATCCATATCACTCTATTGGCATTATTTATCTTGGATTGTACTAGCAGTTTGTAGATTGGATTCCAAAGGGAGTGCTTGAAATAAATTGTAATAATTGTTCTAAATTCTTATGAAAGAGTACGATGGTGGGATTCCTTGGGAGAAATGGAATTCCACAACTCTTACAATAAGTAAGGTGAATATGGTTTGAACAAGATACATATATTTTGCAAGTATATGGTTGCAAAGAGTCTTTGCAATTTAATCACATAGGTATTTTTTGAAATCCATTTTTCTTGAGAAGTATGTAGACCCTACTTGTTTAAATTGAATTGGATAAGGAACCCATGGAAGAACATTAAGAATGTTCCAAATTCCTAAAAGGCCATGAAACTAGCCTTTCATGTGATAGGGAAATCTCTTTCATTGAAGGATAAAAATGTAAATAATGTAATGATAGGATCCAATCCAATAATGGGACATGGAAACTTTTTTTTTCTAAAACGTAATCTGATAACTCATCTTCATGAAAAATGTATATTTACATTACATAAGATTATGGATACTAACACAACAAATGTTTGGTAGTGGGGTTGGAAATCAACACACTCTATTGAATTGGGAGGGGAATGAATGGATGGATAACATATCTATTTCAAGGAGATGGAAATAATAAATGTAATAATAAGGGATATAGAAGATTTCTTGATGTGGGCTAAAAATAAAATGTCAGGTATGTATATTGAAAAACTAGGTTATTAAGTGTTAATTTATATTTTAGGTCAAAAGGAGGTGTGGTGGTAGACTAAAATACGGAAAATAAAGAAACCTAAGAGCATGAGAATCTTCCTATGGCCCACACTAAAAAACAAATTTCTAACATGGGAAGGCTCACAAAAAGAGGAATCTACCTAGACCCAATATATGTTTGTGATGTAAGAGGGATGTGGAAGCAACTTCATATTTAGTTATTCATACTCCACATGCTAATCATTTGTGGAAAGAACTAGAAAATTTGATTGGAATGTTGAATGTTGGGAGGAGTTCAACAATGAATGAATGTCTTAGAACTCAATTTTAAAAACCAATTACAATCTTTCAAGGTAACTCCATGTTCTTAGTATATGGTGTATTTGGCTGGCACATAATGCCTATATCTTTGAAAGGAAAGACATTTATACTTTTTAGGTTTACAAATAGGTTTTGTCATCTTTTCCATGTTTGCAAATGACTTCTAAGATAAGTTAATCAATATAGGTGTATGAATTATACATTAACAAATCCTCTCCCTAGGGTTTCTTTGATAAGGTAGACAAGGACAAGATAATTTTAGTAGTGATGGAGGTATTTTGTTCCTATTGGAGCATTACATTAAATTCAAGGCTAACCCAAGTATTCAATAAAATAATGGAAAAAAGGGGATATTCAAATTCACTATGTTTAGTAGAAGATTTGGAAAATCGGTTAAAAGAGGCATCATTCTTGTTTAATTCATAACATACACTCATGTCTATTGTGAACACAATATAATCGATAATACTCTTTCAAAATAAGGCCAACAAAACCCCATTTCATTAAATTTGGACTCATTTCTATTATAAATTGGATTTTTAATAAGGTTAAGAAACATCTCCATGAGGTTTGGTTGTATAAGATGGAAGTTAACTCAAATAGGAATTAATTATAGTACTAATCCTCATAAAAATGTGACCTAACTATATTTAAAATCCAATTTATACTAGGAATGAGTCTAAATTAAAGAAAATGAGTGTACATGTTGAAACTAGATTATCTATTAAATGAGAAATTATTTACGAAATCTTAACTCAAGGTTTTATTTCTTTTGATTTAATGCCTACTTTTAAAGGACTCTACCTCACTATGTTTAAAAATTTTGAATTTTCATATATAGGGTAAAATTCTAGAATTATTATGGGATTTTTTTGTAAAATTTAGTTTTAAAGATTAATATTTAAAAAAATTATTATTATTTTTTGTTGTTTTTTATAAAGTTTATACTCGTGTCTCCAGTACATAATTGTGATCTTCACTTTTTCTTTTGAATGTAATCTAAGCTTTCATTTATTTATAAATAATGTGATATTCACTTTTTATTTTTCTTTTGAATGTAAATTAAGCTTTTATTTATGGAAATACACATGGATATATTTATTCTCTTAAAGTTGTATTTTTATTAAGTTTATGTTCAAATTTAAGTTGTGTTCAATTTATGTATGTGTTCTAGACTGACATAGAGTGAAACCAGTAAAATGGCAAGACCTCTCTTCTCCTCCCTTTCCGCAGGATCCCTCTTTGATTTACTTTGATGGTGTCGTAACCATTGGAGTATGTGGTGTAGGTTTTGTCTTAAAATTAGCTGTGGGAAATGAATTAATATCTTGGCTAAAAGATGGAAGGGGTTTTAATACTGGACCATAAATTATTAGTTTATGGAGTGGTCTTTTTGTTGCAAAATTGTGGGGTTTAAAGAACCTCCATGTCATCGTAGGTGACTCTCAAAATCAATTAAATTTTGAGAAAATCTCAAATTTTATCTCTGGAATTATCCCACTGGTTGAACGACACCAAAAGAATGATGAACTAATTCAATAGTTATTCATTCTACCATATCTATGGTGATCTGAACTTGGAAGTTGATGCTCTCTCAAAAACTTAGCTGGGTAAGCTAGATGGCAGATTACACCTTTCTTTCTTCTCAGATGGCTTCTATTAGAGCAAGGATACAGTGATCTTCTTTAGATATTCTGTTTCAGATCATTGTTAGTGTAATGACTAGGAGTTAGTAACATTCTCTACTCGAGAGTGAGTTTAAACTCTCAACTGAAAGTTTTATAGGATTAATTTATATTCTCTAGTCATTCTCTGGGATGAGAGTTTTTCCTGGTAAAGTAGAATAACTGATAAAGCAAAAGCTTCAACAGAACACCAATGCAACAATAAATGATAAATACAAAAGCTTCGATGGAACACCAATGTAACAAGAAAAACAACTGATAATGACAAAGACAAAGACAAGTTCTTCCACAGGAACTACGTGCCAGAAGATCAAATCCCCAAGTCTTAAGGCTCTTCTCATAAAAATAGATTCAACATCCAGGGTTTCCACAACAAACGATGTTATTGACAACAAATTATGGTCCAAAATACATGTTACACATAAGAGAAATTGAACCAGAAGATAGATTACTATCCATGGATTGAATATGGCAGGATAGGAACCATATTTTTTCCTTTACAGGAGGAGACTGATGGATCTAAATAACTCCCTTTTACCATATTCGTAATCCTCTGCAATACTATGATCATATAGTTTCATATGAGAGGGAGCTTCAAGATATCATTGAAATTCCTGATGTAAATCAATTTACAAGGAAGATGAAAAGTACTAATAATGCACCATGGATAAAATAGACAAATTTCAACAATGGATGTTTAAACTAGTGGCAAATTTCAACAATGGATAAACTAATTATGCTCCATAGATGAATCCTTTGCTGGTTTGATTGGAGTATGAATTTTCCCAAAACCTTTTGGTGCCATGTGGAACTGTTGAGTCCTGGAAAATTGCAGGTAACAACAGTTAGGGATTCTCCCCAATAACATTCCCAACTAGCCCATTATTGTTTGGTATGGGGAATTCATCCGGTTTATGGTACGGCTACCATAGGTCAAGTAACAAATTAAAGGGTTTTACCGGTTATGGCCCGGTCCATCGTGTATATTTTAGTTTTGTGTTTAAGTATGATGTGCAAGTGCCTATCTAAAAATGCAGATTGATAGAGATAACGAGGAGTGTCACAATGTGATGCGCAGGTTCTTACCTCTTGTCTTAACTCTCTTGCATCTAAATCACACACAGCAAGAAAATAAATTTAACTAACTAACCTATCCCTAAGGAGCATAATTAACAATTGACAATGAGTAATGTATTTCTGCACATGTATTACGAACAATTACAGATAGTTGTTATTTATTTCAGAACACATGAACATTAAGATAAATATTGACAACAAGATAGCTTATTGTTTATGACAACCTCCATTAGTCACCGTGGAAATTTCACAGAATAAACTATAAGACATTCATAACATAAGCAGAAATGCAATGAGTTAGAACGATCTCACAGTTAATGGACATAAGCTGAAAACAAAATAGTTCACATTCAACTGATCCACAGCAAAGCATTTGAAACAGTCCACCAAACTTTCTCCAACAGAATTTTTTTTAACTCTTTATTGCAAAAGGAAGTAGTTCTTACAATAATTCTCAAAAATTGCATGGGAAAGAAAATTCTTTTCTACATCTAACTCTCCTATACTTATACAAAAAGAAAAACCTTTGGGCTACCCCCAAATAAATTTTGGGCTTCCCCAACGTTTTAATCCGAAATTTTGTCTTGTAGTGAGTGCTCATCGATTATACAATATATTACATTTAAAACAAAAAATCAATAGAGCACTTTTATGAAGAGGGCCCCACTTGGTCATTAATGAACTTTTTCCACGCCTGGGCCTCTGCTGCTATGCTTTCAAAATCTGAGGGTTCAAGAAAAAGGATGTTTATCTCATACTTAGCAGCCTGATTCTTAACCACTTCTATTCTTGCCGGACTCAGGCGCATCTGATCTTTAAGTAAGTGGATGCTTACTGCTGCATGAGCTACTGCATTCTTCAGAATTTGTTCATCTAGATCCTTAACCTGATCTCATGCTCGTCTTCCTGATACCTGTTCCATAGTTGTTCTATGAAAAGCTCATGTTTTGATATCGCATCCAGTCTTTTATCTGTAGTAAGATGGCATCTATTTTATGTGACCAGCATTCTTCTGTAGTATTCAGCACATAATCCTTTCGTTTTCTTCATAGTCTTCTTAAATTCTTCCACAGTATTTATTGCAAACTCCAATAAGTCATAATCCTGCTTTAAACTTTGTTGATCTTTAGCTGCTAGCTCCGCAGGGGTTTCCTCATTTGTTTCTATCCACACTATCCTTCCTATCAAGACCTCAAAAATATCTTGAGATCTGTATACAAAATATGAATTGGTGTCCAAGATTTCTTCTAATCTGCTATCTATTTGTACAATCTTACACATTTCTTCCTCAATGTGCATTTGCAAATGGTGGATCTTCCTTATCTGAGTTAGAACATGCTCCTTCAGAGGCTGGACATCCGTCTTCTATTCCATAGCATCTTTCACTGATGCTGTCAATGAAGCATTCTGTCCCTCCAAAGCTGCTACCTACAGTTGATATTGTTTCTCTTTCTCTTTAGTGGCAGCCTTCTCTGATTCTAACTCAATGACCCTATTTTGTAACTGGACCGTCTTTGCTCCTAGAGTTTCGTAGGACACCTGAAGGTCATTTTTCTCGGTCTTCAGCATTTGATGCTCTAGCTGTAGCCCCTATAGTTCTGCTAGGTTGTTCTGAGCATCCTTTTCTATTTTCTACACCGAGGCTTCTAAGGCCATCTTGTTTTCCTGTAGAGTCTGGAGTTCTATCTTTGAAGTCCTTACTTCATTATGCATATCCTCAAATTTCCTCTTTAACTTGTGACCTTCATCCCTCTCTTTCTTCAAAGTTTCCTTTAATTGTGTTGCATTCTTCTTCGATTGCTCAAGGTCTATCATAATCCTATCTACATTGTCTTCAGTGGCCTAGGTTAATGCCACCCCCACTCTGGCTTTCAGTCGTGGATCTGCATCTGTTCCATACACCACAGTTTTCTCAGTTATCATCTTTCCTAATTGTCCTCTGGTTTCAACCTTCTTTTCGGTTCTTTTGACAATCCTTTTCTTTTCCTTGTCATAAAAAATGGTGCTGAAATTAGGTATCTCTTCTCCTTCTTTCTGTGTGAAAGGTATCAAATTCATTCCAGAAAAAACAACGTGTTCTTGAGTGCTGCCAGAAGTTGCAGCAGGCTCCTGGGAATCAAGATTATCTTGTCCCTTCCCCTGATCTATATGATCATGTTCTTCCTGTGTATCTATCGAGTCAGTAGTCTGCTGATCTTTCTTATATCCTGCTAATCTCAGACCCTCACTTTCATCTTGTTTTTTCTTTATCTCTACTTCTTCTTTTTTCTTTCTCTCCTCCTCTTCCTTCTTTGTTGCTTCCTCTACAGCTCTCTTTCTTTCTTCTTCTTCATTCTTTAGCCAACTTTCTGCCTCTTGTGCTAGCCCTCTAACATCTTCTTCTTCAGCTGTCTTCTTTGCATTTTTTCCCTTTCCACCCACAGTGGTGATTTTCAGTTTAAATCTCTTCTTTAATGCAATCATATTCTTTGCATTTCTGAATATTTCTTCATCCTTGTCCCAGAAATTTGTGTATTTGAAATGAAAATTTGCCTCCTTACAATGCTCTGCAACCTTATTTTGGGACTCATTCCTGTGGAAGTTCATCTCACCAAAATGGAAGTGTTCTAACTCCTTCATGAATTATGTAGTCAGTTTCACCTTTGAAAATTTATAACTTCCCAGCCAGAAAGGTATGGAAGGATATGCTACCTTCTTATGTTCCAACAAGAAGCTTCCAACACCATCAATCTAAACCTGCCTGACTGCTTCTTTATGTAACACATAATCAGTGGCATATTTGGGTAGTAGAGAAGGTTCCCTAGAGGCACCATACATTATGATATATATCCCCTCGTCAGTCAGATAATAATTTCCATATTCTTCAATAACCTTGAATGCCTCTTTTGACATGCAGTTGCATTAAGTCAGGAAAATCAGGGTGTACAAAGGCATGATGAAGTACTCACATATATCTTTGTAGTGGCTATAGTATTTGTGTGCCCAAAATAATTTGTATGCAGTGTATACATGGGTCTTGTCTCTATCCCAATTACACCTCAAGGATGGAAATGACTAGGTACATAATATACAATCAACTAAGATAGAGCTCATGTAGAACTCTGACTTCTTCTGTGACACCCCTCCGAAAGTTGAAGATATGCATACTGAGAGGCTATTGGACACTATGTTTTCCCAATTGAATATGGTTCCTTGGGTGGCCACATAGAAAATAATTGGCATCCATCCCAATTTGAAGCTCTTCCCGTGAGCTCTCCCAAAAATCCTGTTCAGCATCAATGCTATAAATCTGTAAGGGGTCCAGAGAGTGGATGTATCATATTCTCTTGAGGGCCTGGTTCGAAAGTTCTTCACTGGTATCGTCATTCTTTTGACAGTTACAACTAGGTCCAAATTTGTCTCCTTCAACCAGCTTTCAGTTAAGTAAATTTGAGCAGGAGGCAAGTGGTTTTCCATTGAGACATAAGCAAGGATATATGCAGCATATCCATGTTTGGTAGTATTCTCCAAGATCATCATAGTTACATCTGCCCTAGGCAGAATCCAACCAATCACCTCTGAGCACGGGAACAAATCAGGTCTCGTGGCCACTTTCATAAGGGCATATTTCTCGATGTTTGCATAAATCGTTAGTTCTTCAAATCCTACATCAGGCACATTCTGATTTGTAATCATCCTATACATATTAGTCCATTTATAGTCTGGTTCTACCCTGGTGGTGGCTTTGGTATCTTCATATATATATTCCAACTTGGTGATGATTTCCACCCTTGGTTCTGCCTCTGCAATAGGAGCCTTCTTCTTTTGTCTTTTAGACATATCTCATTTGCATTAGTTATCCTATCATAAACCAAGCATGTTCTTAGACCATTGGAGCTTTTAGTTAGTGTTTTAAGAATGAAGAAAAACTATATCAAACTTTTTACCTCTTCTATATGCATTTTCACAAATAAACTATTAATGCATAAAAGAAAATGACAGGACAAAAGGAACTTCTGTAAGTTGGGTCTAAGAATATTCTAAGTCTGTCTGCAACTAAAACATAACCTTGATAAACAATGCATTGTTTAAACCGAACTACATTCTAACTCTTTGCATAATACGAACCACCCAATCAATAAGTCTAATCATCAAATGTGAGGCCCTATCCAGTGATTGAAAACACGAAAATCCCCAACTTGACCAAAAATAAAAAACCTTCTGGTGTTCCATAAAATAGGGTAAACACATATGGTGAAATGAAAACCGAAAACTCCCCCCCCCGCATGGCCATACGAAACCCCAAAAAAGTCGGTGTAGACAGTGTAATGCTTGTCTGTACCAACTACCTAATCCTTCAGACAAGTATGAAAAAACCATAATGGCTCAAAAAACTCAAGCTCACAAAACCCCTACTGTCAAGAAAACGTCAATAGCCTACCGCGAGGTTAAATTTTTTTTTCTAACAGACAATCATCCCAAACTGCAGGAAAACCTAACTAGAATAGACTGTGGGTTCTCAAACAACCAATAAAAATAAAAAAGAAAGGGACTAGGGTTGGCCTACCTGGAAAAATGCGATGCAGTTGGCGGGACGACCCAAGAACCTCCACGATAGTAAGCCAATCGAATGAAAATCGGATAGCTAGGCATGGTTTTTTCCCCCAAGGATAAGAATAAAATAATACCACCACTATATATAACCCATAGTAAAATATAATGGCGGGAAAAACCTTCACCGGCGGGAAAACTACTAAACATTAGGCAGAAAAAAATCCTCATCGGCGAACATAACAACTATATGTCGGATGGTTAGTTTACTGAGCAGCTGCAACAGTGGAAGACATACTGAATACAACTTCCGCGATCAAATAAAACATTGGTGATCGGAAGCTCTAAGGTGTATGTGTCGGCGGATTCCATATCTATCGGCAAGCGAGACCTCTAAACATCGGGCCTATAGATCACTATGTAGCCGTAACGGCGGAAAGTAGATAGACAACAGGTTCTGCAATAACAAAAGCCATCGACATTCGAAAACTTTGAGGACTATGTATCAGTGACCAAAAGCTCAATGTTGCTGCCATGTCGGCAACGCAAAGGACTAGCCCTCCGATTAATAGTCAAACACAGTTCTGATAGCGAAAAGAAAACAAAAAAATGAAAGCAAAAAGTTTAAGCAATAAAACCACGGAATCAGCAAGGATAAGAACTGTCTGTTGGGATGTTTGCTATCTTCCCTCTGAAATGGCGGCTATGTAGAGAAATACTGCCCTGACCATGATAAAACAAAAATTGTCGATAGTCAAAAAGTCTTGAAAAACATAAACAAAGGCAAAAACCCGCATCGGCAAAAAATGGGACTGTCCATCGGGACATTCACTGTTTACCTTTCGAAACGGCGGATGCATAGAGAACTAATGCCCTAATCCATTGTTCAGCCGTCTTCTGATAGTGATAAAGGAAATCATCAAAACTTTAAGTTCCACAGTCAAAAGAATTAGCTAGACAGCAGGTAGTTTTAGATCATTCACTTCCGAAATGAAGGAAAGCAGTTGATCTCAATTCAACCTCAAAAATCCGAATTTGTAGCAGAGGAAAAAACAGAGTTCAGGAATCCAAACAATCCCAAGCAAGATAAAATTAAAAAGGAGGGTCCAAAATTTTTCTTAGAAATTTGGGAAAAAATTTGCAGCTGCAACAAGAACAATAAAAATATATCTACAATCTTTACCACACCTTTGATATCACCCAAAACAGATCCTTATACTAAAATCAATTCAAATTTAAAATGGCATACCTTTTTCAAACCCTGATTTGGATACTGATTTGCTAATCGACCTTCCAACTAAAGTAACTATGAATTTTCATCCCCTTTGAGTCTAAAATGTTTTTCTACAGTATCCTGATATGCCTTCTCTTCAATGCCATAAGTATGATCTAATTATGATGTACCAATAAAAAGATATGACAGTTTTCCCAACACTTGTTATTTTTTTCCCTTTTAGAAGAGAGAAAGTGTACAAATTGCAACATGTCCAATTTGTCTGATCCGGTGGATTATTCATCTTCAAAAATTACAGTGATCCAATATGGTACAATAGCTATTAATCTACGATTCAAAGAACATAACATATGCTAAACATAGTGCGAGACTAGCCTTAAGGGCCGCGCGGTCCGACATAACATCGTGCAGCTTGCATGGGCCACGCAGCTTGCATGGGCCGCCCAGCTTGCATGGGCCATGCAGCTTATGTAATATGGACCATGCAGTTTGTGCACCATCAAGAGGAACATCGCCTGGTTCATGAAGAGCCGTGCGGTCACGTTTGCTGCGACATTTATGGCTGCTGCGATGCTATGATGTTATGGATGCTGCGACGTTGTGGATGCTACGATGCTGGGACATTGTGGATGCTGCGACATTTTTGAAGTGGTGGTGACATCAAACGGTTACGTTACATGTGGCATAGCTTGGTTGCAAGTTATTGCAACATGTTGTGAGTCAACACATGTGCGTGGAGTTAGTTGCAACGTTTCGGGGATATGGAACGTCATGGTAACATAACGCTTGGGCAACGATTTGGCGGGATTGCATGGTTCAGTTTAGCATGCGGTTGTAACGAAAATAAAGAAGATAACAACTGTAGCAGAGGAAAGGAACCCGTTACTTGTCCTCCGACTGGACGCTTAAATAGAAGACTTCTGGCCACATCAGGGGACGGAAGAGAGGAGATTCAGATTGCGTTAGAGCACAGAGCTTCGTTTTTCTGTTATGAGAAACTTGGGGAGTTGCTGTGAAGTGTGCAGATGTTGTTTCTTTTGAAGTCGACATTCTCTATTATATTTTAGCTTTCTTTGCCTTTCGAAGGCTAATTGTAATTTCCAGAAGAGAGGTCTTAAAGATTTTGTACAACATTCTGTTTATAGTTGCTGAAGTTGATTCCAGAACCATTTTTGTACCATCTTAAAGAGATTAATTGGATCGGTACCCATTGGAGAGAGACCTGGAGACATAGCCCAGTGGAGGGGGTGAACTTCGTTATCAACTTCTGTTTTGTGGCTCTCTGATTCTGTGTTTGTTTTTCCCATGTCTGTTTATCAGTTTTGATTTTCATTTCTATTTTAAGCATTTAATTTCTGTTAATGCTGGTTCATGAATTAAGCAAACTGAAAAACTCATTCTTTACATAAACTTTTAATGCACATAAGTTGAGATCCGATAGATCATATTATGGTATCAGAGCAGGTTAACTTCTTGTGAAAGTTTGTGAATGCTTACCAGGTCCAAGTTAAAGCATGGTGAAGGAGAATTAATCGAAGGAGATCCTGAGATTGGCTCGAGGAGAACATTCTCAAGAACCATGTCTTCTCCATGAGGGGAAGAAGAAGGACATACAAAACGGGAAAAACCTGTTATTTCATAAACTAAGTTTTTGGAGGATTTTATTAGCATGAAAGCCATGATGGAAATTCTACTCGATGAGCGAGTAGAAATGAAGAAGAAATAAGAAGGCTCTTCATCCAAAGATGCAGAAGCGAAGAAAGAAGAAAAGGGTAAAGGAGTAGGAGGTGATGGTGATCCTCCTGAAACTAATCAAACTTTCCCTTCTTCTCATACTTCTCATTTGAATAATGCAATTCCTAATATGCCTTATTTCAAATTGGATGTGAAATTTGAATTGCCAATTTATAATGGAGATTTAGATGCTGAAAAGTTAGACAATTGGATCAAGCAGCTTGAAGTATATTGTAGGGTGCAGGGCATTAATGATGACCCTTCCAGGATTCAATTGGCCACTTTGAGGATGAGTGGTATGGCTCTTACTTGGTGGGAGAGCAAGATTCAGCAAGATCTTCGAAAGAATGGTAAAATTATTTCAGTTTGGAATGAATTCATTGAAGTATTAAGGAAGCAATTTTATCCTTTAGGACATATTCAACAATTAACCATGAGTTGGAAAATGTTTAGACAAGCTAAAGGACAAAGCATTCCAAATTATACTCATGAATTCAGGAAGAGGGCTATTGCATTGAATGTTTCATTAGATACACAGGAAACTCTTCTTAAGTACATTGGTGGCATGCATTCTTATTTGAGGCATACTTTGTTGATGTTTAAACCCAGTAATTTGGATGATGTATGTGTTCAAGCTACACATTTAGAAGCCAGGGGTAAGCATGCTAATGATACTTTTGTGAAGACATCCTTTAATTTTGACAACAAATCGAAAGGTAAAGATTAGGGGAAAAAGAAGATGGCTACTGTTAAGAAAGAGGGTGAAAAGCCTAGATGTTCGCATTGTTAGAAGGGACATGATGTCTCTAAGTGTTGGAAACTTCATTCGGAGATAAGGCCAAAGAAGTACGGAGGAAACAAAGATAAAGGAAAAGAAAAAGCTATTGCAGCGGTTATTCAAGACTTGGGATCCGACTCAGGTGATGAAACAAAGGTTACAGCTATCGGAATCCAGGGTAAGAATAAAAGTATCTCACTTCCCATTGATGCAAAATCAAGTTCTAGTGCAAGTACAAATATGCCATCTACTTCTAAGCAAAATGATAAAAATAGAAGTGCACTGTTTCATGTTCATGTCATTGCAAATCACACAAAGATTGATACATTGTTCGATAGTGGTTCACAAGTAAATCTGATATCAGAAGAAGTGGTTAAGAAATTGCACTTAGTTACTATGCCTCATGAAAAAACCTATCCTCTTGGTTGGGTTACTAATGATACACGATTACAAGTTACAAAGAAATGTGTTTTGAAATTTGCAATCACTGAAAAGTTTAGGGATGAGGTAGAACTAGATGTAGTACCACTTGAGATTTGTGGAATAGTACTTGGGAGTCCATATTTGTATGACCAGAAAGCAGTCTATTATAGAGAGCAGAATAAGTATCATCTTTTTAAAGATGGTGTGGAATATATTGTACGAGCACATAAGATAAGAACAAACCTAGCAATAGTTTCTGCAGGACAAATGAAGAGGCTGGTAAATGCTAGTAAGAACTTTGTATTAATGGTGGTTAAGATGAAAAATGATGAGATCTCTAAATATTTTGAGGGATGTGATCCTAAACATAAATATGAACTGATTAAAATAATTTCTGAGTATGATGATTTGTTTCAAGATCCGAAGGGGTTACCACCAAAGAGAGAGATTCAACATGAGATACATTTGCAGCAGGATGTGCCACTCCCGAATATGGCCATGTACCGAATGTCTATAATGCAGAACGAGGAAATCAAGAAGCAGGTTCAGGAGCTGATTGAGAAGGGGGTCATCCGGCCAAGTACTTCTCCTTGTGGCTCTCCTATAGTCTTGGTTCCGAAGAAGGATGGGTCTTGGAGGATGTGCATCAACTATAGGGCCCTTAACAAAATCACCATTAAAAACATGTATCCTCTTCCTCGCATTGATGATTTGCTTGACCAGTTGAAACATGCAACTTAATTTACAAAATTAGATCTACGTAGTGGGTATCATCAAATCCGGGTTGCTGAAAATGATGCCTGGAAAAAAACGTTTAAAACAAAACAGGGTTTGTATGAATGGCTTATGATGCCTTTCGGGCTCTGTAACGCACCTGCTACTTTCATGTGGGTCATGAATGATATTTTTCGTCCATTCATTGATGATTTTGTAATTGTATATCTGGATGATATCCTAGTGTTTAGAAAAAACTAGGAAGAGCATATTGTACATGTGAAAAATGTTTTAGATGTAATGAGGAAGGAGAAGCTTTCTGTAAAAATGTCTAAATGTGAGTTTGCTAAAACTTCTTTAGTATATCTGGGCCATATTATTGGTGGAGGCCACCTGTGAATGGACCCAGCCAAGGTTGTTTTCATTGTAAACTGGCCATGGCCTAACACCGTTATTGAAATCATAAGTTTTCTGGGTGCGGTTCAGTATTGGAGGAAATTCATTTCTAGATTTTCTTCCATTGCTGCGCCATTACATGTGTTGACAAGCATCAAAGAGATTTTCCAGTGGGGAGGAAAGCATCAAAGAGACTTCGACACTTTGAAGGAAAGGATTAGCACAACACCAGTTCTGACATTGCTAGATTTACAGTAGCCATTTGAGATCGAAACCAACGCCAGCGGGTTTGCCATGGGAGCCGTTTTGATGCAAGGGAGGAAGCTAGTCTATTACCATTCAGAAACGTTCTGTACTCCGTTAAGTAACTATCCAACTTATGAAAAAAAATTATATGCTTTAGTACAGAGGGTGAAGAAGTGGAAACATTATATAATGGGAAAAGAAACAGTCATACATACTGATCATCAACCACTTCAATATTTACAATCCCAAACTAAAGTACAACAAAGTAGGCATTTAAGATGGATGGGATTCTTGAAACAGTTTCATCTCATAATTAAGTACAAAAAGGGAATTCATAATAAGATAGCAGACATGTTATCAAGGCCTCCTACGAATGCTTCAATCATTCTTCAGAACAGTTCATTAACACATGAAAGTTATATTGAACAGTATGCAGAAGATAAAGATTTTAAGAAAGTATATGCATCACTAATACATGGTAAACAGGAAGAGAACTATTATGTGCATAATCAACTCTTGTATCATCTCGGTAAACTCTGTATTCCAGAGAAAGAGAGAGTGCATGTGATTCGAGAAGCACATAGTTCATTGATTGCAGGACATTTTGGTGTAAGTAAAACATTGTTTGTATTGCAGAATCATTGTTATTGGACTCAGATGCAAGAAACTATAGCTAAATATATACGAGGATGTGTTATGTGTGCAACAAGTAAGCCTAGCAATAGGAAATTGGGTTTGTACACACCTCTCCCAATTTCTTCTCGTCCTTGGCAAAGTATTTCTATGGACTTTGTAGGAGGACTACCTATGTCTAGAAAAGGTCATGATTATCTATATGTTGTTATGGACAGATTCAACAAAATGTGTATCTTAATGCCATGTAACAAACAAATCACTGCTGAACAGACAGCTCATCTATTCTTTCAGGATGTTTGGGTACATTTTGGGCTACCCATGTCTATTGTATCTGATTGGGATTCCCTGTTCTTGGGAGGATTTTGGTCAACCTTATGGGAGCTTATGGATACCAGACTTAATAAAAGTACAGCTTTTCATCCACAGACCGATGGGAAAACAGAGGTACTAAATAGAACAGTGGTTCAGCTGCTTAGAGGATATTGTAGTAAACATCCTAAACTTTGGGATGAGCAGTTGCAGTATATACAGCATGCTTACAATCATGCAGTTCATTCTTCCACGAAAAGATCTCCTTTTGAAACTTGTTTTGGTTATCTACCAAAGACACCGATGGACTTCTATTTTGGCAAAGATGCAGTGGATGGACATCATGATGCAGATAAAGATCTAAGGTTCATTCAGAGAATCCAAGCAGTGCAGCAGGAAATTCAGGAACAGTTGGAGAAGAGCCAGGCGAAGTACAAAGCCAGGCATGACAAGCATCGGGTTGATCATCAATTCGAGGTTGGTGACAGAGTTTGGTTACATATCACCAAAGAAAGAATGAAAGGTGAAGGTAAAAAGCTTAAGCCTATCGGGTATGGTCCTTTTGAGATCTTGGAAAAGATTGGAACTAATGCTTTTCACTTGAAGTTACCTCCATACATGCAAATATATTTAGTTGTCAATGTTGAGAATCTTAAATTGTATGAGCGTCATATGATCATGGATGAGGAAACTAACATACATATTCCTTCAGTTGATGATATGGCACCTGAATATATGAATGAGTTGCAGGATGATGTTATTCTTGACATAAATGTAAGGACTTCGCGAAGGGGGAATGTTGAGCACCTTCACCTGGGGCTTAAAGGCATTCATCCTAGCAAGGCAAGATGGATGGATATTGGAAAAGTGAGGGAGCTGTACCCTCACTTACTTGCAGAGTGACTCAGGATTTTGGTGGTCCAAAAGCTCTCCAATGGGGAGGAATGATCCGGTGGATTATTCATCTTCAAAAATTACACTGATCCAATATGGTACAATAGCTATTAATCTATGATTCAAAGAACATAACATATGCTAAACATAGTGCGAGACTAGCCTTAAGGGCCGCGCGGTCCAACATAACATTGCGTAGCTTGCATGGGTCGCGCGGTCCAACATAACATTGCGTAGCTTGCATGGGCCGTGCAGCTTGCATGGGCCACGTAGCTTGCGCAGTATGGGCTGCGCAGTTTGTGCACCGTCAAGAGGAACATCACCTGGTTCATGAAGAGTCGCACAGTCACGTTTGCTGCGATGCTGTGACGTTATGGATGCTGCGACATTTTGGATGCTGCGATGCTATGACATTGTGGATGCTGTGACATTTGTGAAGTGGTGGTGACATCAAACGGTTACATTACATGTGGCATATCCCGGTTGCAGGTTATTGCAACGTGTTGTGAGTCAACACATGTGCATGGACTTAGTTGCAACGTTTCGGGGATATGGAACGTCGTGGTAACATAACGCTTGGGCAACGATTTGGCAGGATTGCATGGTTCAGTTTAGCATGTGGTTGTAACGAAAATAAAGAAGATAACAGCTATAGAGGAGGAAAGGAACCCGTTACTTGTCCTCCGACTGAACGCTTAAATAGAAGACTTCTGGCCGCATCAGGGGATGGAAGAGAGGAGATTCAGATTGAGTTAGAGCACAGAGCTTCGTTTTTCTATTATGAGAAACTTGGGGAGTTGCTGTGAAGTGCATAGATGTTGTTTCTTTTGAAGTCGACATTCTCTGTTATATTTTAGCTTTCTTTTCCTTTCGAAGGATAATTGTAATTTCTAGAAGAGAGGTCTTAAAGACTTTGTACAGCATTCTATTTATAGTTGCTGAAGTTGATTCCAAAACCATTTTTGTACCATCTTAAAGAGATTAATTGGATCGGTACCCATTGGAGAGGGACCCTGAGACGTATCCCAGTGGAGGGGGTGAACTCCATTATCAAATTCTGTTTTGTGGCTCTCTGATTCTATGTTTTTTTTCCCACGTTTGTTTATCAGTTTTTCTTTTCATTTCTGTTTTAAGCATTTAATTTCTGTTAATGCTGGTTCATGAATTAAGCAAACTGGAAAATGTATTCTTTACATAAACTTTTAATGCACATAAGTTGAGATCCGACAGATCAATGTCAGATATCATTTTAAATTGCTACCAAAGATAATGTCGTTTTTCTTATTTCTTATGCAATAGGTATTACTTGTTTTGGATCTCATATGCTTCATATATAATTGTTTTCCCCATAATACTTGTTTTAGATTAGTTTTTGGACTAGTTAGAAACCCTGGCTTCCACTGGGTATAACTCCAGACCTATAATGAGTTAGGATATTAAAATAGTACCACACTTATTCCGTTCTATCTTCTACATTACTTGTGAATTTAGCTATATGAAAATTCCTAGAAAAAAAATCTTTAGTGAAAATTCTAAGATGAATCGTTTTGGAAGTGTCCAAACTCTAATACCAAATGTTAAGTAACAAATTCCCCAAAAGAGCATGGAAAGAGCATAAATATACCAAAAAGAGTAATTTATGTCATAATAATAAATAAAGTAGATAAATAGAAATCCTCTTTAAGTGGTAAATCTCCTTATACAGTGTACTAAGTACATAAGAAAAGACAATACAAGAAAATATGCTACAAATAAAATGGTCTCCATATATACACATACATACATACATACATACATACATACATACATACATACATACATACATACATACATACATACATACATACATACATACATACATACATAT
>LPNX010782230.1:280788-297470 GCA_001517045.1 Pseudotsuga menziesii
CCCTTGTCCATATATAGTCTATTTGATCAACTTTTCTAGCTTAGGGAGACATTATTACTATACTAGAGTGTGGGGAGCACATATAGAGATTCACTGTCACTTATTGCATGTTCATGCATGAGTTTATGTTCCTATGAGACCAATCCCTACAATATAGGAGCCACTCTGAGTGCCACCAACAGGCTCCATCAGTTTGTTGTTGTAGGTAGTCAGTTATGCTTAGTGAACCTTCAATTACATTCAGTTAGATAACTCTCAGTTAGTGTAGCACCAATTTTGCATGGCTACATAGGGAAGTGGTGCCTTTACCACCTACTTCATTAGTATAACTAGTTTAACTACTTTAACTGATTATCAGACTGATTTAGACATCATGAGTTAGACTAGTAGCTCCCATGCAATGATTTAGACACTCTCAGTTAGACAACCAATCAGGTTTAGCTGGTATATTCAAATATTATGCACATGATTTGAATTCTCCTTATTGTAACACTATTGTATATTGTTGGAATTAATAAATATTAACATTGTAATTAACCGATCAATTCTTATTAGATCTGTCTCAAATTTGTCTTTCTCAGTGTACATTGTTCTTGTTATTCTACTGCACAATTCCACCTCTCAATTTCTCTCATTTTCCTGTAAATAAATGGTTCAATAATTTAACATGGTATCAGATCCTTATTCATGATAACAACAAGTCTAGTCCGATCTCCATTATAAACCAAAAGAAGTTGAGTTTCCACATAAATCATGGAATGATAGCCTTGCTCCCTTTGAATTATGTTCATAGAATTCTATCCAGGTGTGACAGAATCTGGGAAAGTGTACATGTTGAGGTGGAAAGGCTTGAAATTGACATTATTACGAATTGATTTTGGTTTTGCAGTATAATTTGCAAGTAACTGCGTAGCTTCTTGAGGAATTAACGGTTTCAACATACATAAAGATGGATTCTTAATCTCTCGTACATTGAATACTTACACCCTTCAACTATTATTATTGGAGGGAAGATATGCAGGTAGCATTGCACAAGATTAACCTATATAGGATGACTATGGGAAGACAAACTGAGCCCCAGCAGTATGTTGAGAAGAACAAATTTTGAATCGGCTTGATGAGGCCTTCATCTTCATGTGCACTCATATCTCCCAGGATATTTTGTTCCATATTGAAGGACTTAGGACTTCAGAGGAAGCTTTGGATAATCTTGAATCTTTGTTTGGAAAATAAGATGAGCTTTGAGGGCATATATTGGAGAATGAGCTCATTTCTTTACAACCTAGCAGTTTTGAATCTATTCAAAAATTCTTTACAAAATACAAGTCACTCGTACTGCAATGAAAACAATGTGGATTAGAGAGGAAAGATGAGCATCTTTTGTTGTCTATACTAATCAATCTTGGCTCTAAGTACTCAATATTTGTCTCTACATTCCATTCCGAAAGAGCTTCCATCCCCAATTGGAAGATGCCTTCTCTAGATGCTTTTGTTGAGTCCTTAATACAAGAGAAAGATAAATTGGTTCAAATGGGAGTGATTCAAACCTCCAAGAATCAAGCACTCTTGATGTCATACTAAAACAATGCACAAGCTAGAGGGAAGCACAAAGGAAGGATCCCAAAGCCATTTATTCAAATCCAAAGGAGAATCGAAGATATTCCGATGGAGCCTCGGGTTCCAAGAAAAATAAGAAATTCTAGAAGACTAGATTTCCATACTGTATGAGAAGCTTTCATCCAGAAATCCAGTGCATGAAGAAGAAAATTGACCAGCTGTCAACACTCATTGAATAGAACAATATTTCCCTCCCACAAGGAGCAAAGAAGTCCGATGTTGAACAACCGACATAAGATCATGAGAGATGCCATGCATTGAAGGCAGGCCTCACTCGGTCGAAAGATTACTTTATTGATTATGGAGCATCCAACCACATGGTTTCCTCTGGGGAATCTTTCTCCACTCTCACTTTATTAGGAGGACCTAACATTCACATGGGAGATCACTCCCAAATCCAAGTTGCTGGGAGAGGTTCTATTAAAATCCATCATGGTGAGTTCAAGAATGTTCTTTATGTGTGCTCTCTTGTAGAAAATTTGTTGTCTGCTTATTAGATGACTCATACAGTCTCTCCCAAGAGAGTTACATTCGATTCTAAATCAATTGAAATCACAAAACAAAACTACTGGAAATATCATAGAGAAAATGTTTTCTAACCATGCCGCAAAGGGATACGAGATCTCTCATTTCCTGTCTGGTTCACATCCAACAACCTTATTGAATCATGCTATCAACACCAACAAGTTGTGGCATGAGAGATTTGGGCATCTCAATTTGAAATATCTCCGGCAACTCCACAATGAAATAATGGTTGAAGGATTTCCTCTTATCCAAACATCAGATGGAGTATGTCCTGGTTGCTTGGTAGGTAAGCATCCAAAGAATAGGTATGAAGTTGGAAGGAAACTAGTTACTAGAGATACCTCTACACTTGATCTGATACATAATGATGTTTCAAGACCATCTCCTACAACATCAATTAATGGTTCCAAGTATTTCCACACTTTTATTGATGATTGCTCAAGGTTCTACTCGGTATATTTCATGAAACAAAAATTAGAAGTATTCAAAATTTTTAATTTTTTAAAGATTTGATTGAGAATAGTTTCAAGAAAAAATACCAAGTCCATTAGATTAGATAATGGAGGTTAATACATTAAAATATGTTTTTAGCATCATTGTGCATCAAAGGCGATTCGAATGGAACACTCAGTTTCATACACAACACAATAGAATGGTGTGGCTGAGAGGAAAAACAGATCATTGAAGGAGATGGAAACCTATATTTTCCAAGACAAGAATATTCCTCCTTCTCTTTGGTTTGAAGCTCTAAACTTTTCTTCATACATACAGAATAGAGTCCCTCATGAATCAGTTGTTGGGGACACTCTTTTCGAAGCACTACATGGGCATAAGCCTAAATTAATGTCTCTCACTTGAGAGTTTTTTGTTCCAAATCTTGGGCTAGAATACCCATGGATAAGAGAAAGGCCTTCCAAGACTAGAGTAGAGAATGCATACTCCTAGGATATCTTGAGGATGCAAAATCATATAAGTTGATCGAACTTGCAACTAGGAAATTCTTCATAGAGCAAAGTGTTTAGTTTGAAGAAGATCCGTTGCTTGATTTACTACAATCCGAAGCGCAAGGAGGTATAAAAACTCTTCCATTTCCTTTTGATGATGATATTTTGTCACATGTTTCAGATTTAGATGAAGAGGAATAATATCAACATGATCTTGATATTGAGGATGTACCTCATGAGAATTTAGATCCAGATCCAGCTCCCATCCGAAATCAGTGGCATAAGCATAAATGGGACCAAAAGCTCATTGAAGAAGCTGGGGGTGGTGTTTGGAATCTAGAAGATAGAAGGAGAACACAATCCCATTATCAGAATGATCATGTTGCACTCTGTCTCACAAATTCACTATCTACAGAGTGGTGCAATATAATTCAAGGAAAGTACTACTTGATGATAGAGAATGATCAATCATTTGGCCCACAGAAGAACAAAAATGATTACTCCATTCCCACTCAGTAAAGAAGAAACACAAAGAATACTCATCATATCAGAAGAAAATTGAGAGGTTCAAATGCATAGTCTTAGGATGGTGCTACACAGAAGAACCAAACTATTGCATTACTGCTACATAGTGTTATGAATTGCAGCAAAATGTTTACAAGTTAGTACCCTAAGAGGAAAATTTTCTCCTAAGTATAGCTTGTTTTCCTGGTTCCTACTTATTTTGAGGGGGGGGGGGGGGGGGGTTCCCATGAGGTTTTCCCCATTTTCCTTAGTTTATTAAGCAGTTTTATTTTTTCATTAGATTTTATGGGTGACTTTTGGCCTAGTTTCCAAGGCCCAAATTTGTCCAAGTCAGGATTAAGGGAGGGTGTTAGGCCCTTAAATAATCCTCCCTTGTCCATATATAGTCTATTTGATCATCTTGTCTAGATAAGGGAGACATTATTATTGTACTAGAGCATGGGGAACACATATAGAGGTTCACTGCCACTTACTGCATGTTCATGCATGATTTTATGTGCCTCTGACACTAATCCCTACAATATAGAAGCCACTATGAGTGCCACCAGCAGCCTCCATCAATTGGCTATGGTAGGTAGTCAGTGATGTTGAGTCAATCTTCAGTTGCATTCAGTTAGATCACTCTCAGTTAGTCTAGTGCCAGTTTTTCATGGCTGCATGGGGAAGTGGTGCCTTTTTCCACCTACCTCATTAGTTTAATTGGTTTAACTACTTTAAATGAGTTTTGGACTGATTTAGACATAATGAGTTAGACTAGTGGATCCCATGCAGTGATTTAGACACTCTCAGTTAGCCATCCATTCAGGTTTAGTTGGTATATTCGAATTCTCCTTATTGTAACACTGTCGTATAATGTTGGAATTAATAAATATTAATGTTGTAATTAACTGATCAATTCTTATTAGATTTGTCTCAAATTTGTCTTGTTCGGTGTACATTGTTCTTGATATTCCACTGCACAATTCCACCTCTCAATTGCTCTCATTTTCCTGTAGATCAATGGTTCAATATTTTAACAGACTTCAATAATATAATAATACTAATGCCAATTACTACTATTAGACCCAAGCTGACAACAATAATATGACAATACTAATGTAATGTGCCACAATATAAAGGGTAATGTGACACCCTTTGTGGATTAACAAAGAAGGATTGGGGAAATAAATATATGATCAAGTGGTTTGTGGAAGGATTGTTTAGTTCTTACAGAGAGGCCAACTGATTAGGTAACACCAGATACATTGATGGAATCCATGTAGGTAATGATTTATTTATTCCAATTGTATTTGCATTGGAAGGGGATTGAGTAAGAATCCCTTTGGTCATATTTTAATCATCATATATTTGTATGTATGTGATATTGAATGCATTTATGTGAATGATATCCCACAGTGTATGGTGAGGTATGGGGTATTAAGGGAAAGGATCCTTATACCATCTAATTGTTTGAAATTTAGAATGCATTCATAAGAAACAATAGCATGCCATGTGTGAGACGATGAGGATTCTAGGTAGTGAATAATTTAGTGCTACACAAGTATCCCATGAAATCCTTATTGGTGTTAATGTGGGATGAAACCTCTTTTCCAATGAGCAGAGAGTGAGTGAACTCCCAATGTTGTGTTCAGGTGAAGATGGAAGTTACCCGGATGGTTAACCAAGTGATTGTGGAGATGATTGGGTATTGTGTTGAAACATTGGCTAGGATTTCTAACTTACCATGGTAAGAAACATGTGTAGGCACAAAAACTGTTTTAGAGCAGTTCCAAATTGCGTTGAGTGCATACGCATAAGTGAATTATGGGCATTATAGGATTATTTAAATCCATGGTTATGCATTGATATGTGTGGGTACATATGTTAAGATGCATTGTGTGAATGCATAATTGTGATATATTGATTTAATTACAATTCACTAATAGATGAAGTGATAGAATTATTGGAAATTATGATATCATTTCATGACATGCTATAGATGCAAGGGAAATAATTGCATGAAGAAAAAAATCATGTTTGATGGGCTATCACAATTCTCTATTAGGAGGAGAGAGTTGCATGAAAGGATATGATGGTGTAGTCATGGTATTGGAAGTTTTATTTGATTGCATAGATAATATGATTGTATCTTGCAATTTTATTGTGATAATGATGCATATAAAGTAAATGTGTTTCATTTCCTTTGAGATATTAACAAATCATACTGTTTGAATTATTGTGTGTTATAACTTCGAGATCACTTTAGTGACGGTTGTAAATGCTAAAATGAAAATGTTATATGCATGGATATTCACAAATTATTGGGCCAATTGAAAATTTCAGACTGTGGTTAAAATTGTCTTGGGTACGAAAATATGTGTAAGTCCATAAATAAAAATTAGAAGCTACCATGTGCAAAAGAAAAACATTATGAGAAGGATCTCATGGTTGTGAAATACAAATTTTGTATGAAACAAATTTGAATTTTTCTTATTGAAATTTATGAGGAGGAACTCATGGTTGTGAAGTATGGTTTAGATATGAAATAGACTTGAAGTTTTTATTTGAAATGATTATGATGACATATCATGGTAGCTGTATGTGTGAAATACATGTGAGATGATGGAAATGTCTATTGAGGACAAACCATGGATACTTAATGCAAAGGGGAAAATGCTACTATAATGACATTAGAACCCTAAGATGTTCCTTAATCACCATGAGCTATGCTATGTTAATGGTTGTTAGTGGGATTCCCTAGCAGTAAGGCCTATGATTTGGTACTCTTCTTATGCAAGAAACCTTAGGCAAATGATCGCTCACCAGAGGGAAGCATGGATCAATAAAGGGGATGTCTAAGCCTAAATGGTGAGTGATTGCAAGGACGAGGAAACTTGAATGAATCTATCTTATATATTGAGTCTCTCCCATGGTAGGCATATGGAGCAAAGATCTGCTCATACATATAAGTATTGGGCTTATTGCATAGTTTATTGATATATATATATATATATANTGTTGACCTTAGAATGGAGGGAAATTTTGAAGCAGCTTGGAATGATTACATTGTCGCACTAAAAGAGTCCCACATTCGTCTGTTAGAGCAAGAGGATGAACTTTTTTGGAATTTTTATAATGCTAGATTTTAATCCCTAAAACTATACATTTGCTTAAATCTAGATAGTGGTGGAACATGTTATGGAAAATGAAGGGTCCAACAAAATCCAGGATTTTTATTCGGTGCATTTTGGAAGAAAATCACCAACACAGGACACACTATAGAGGAGAGGTTTTGAAGGGCCACGATGGTGTGTGATGTGTAAAAGTGATTTTGAATCTCATTTGTACCTGTTCTTGGAATGTCCTTTATCTTCTCAAGTGTGGAGAGAGGCGGTGCGAATGATTCCAAATTACTTGAAATGGCCAGGAGGTTCCATTTCGATTGCCTTTAGGGATTGGGTAGATGAGTCGACGAACAATGCATATCTTGCACTTCCGTTTATGATTATTTGGGGATTATGGATATCACACAAGAAGGATATCTTTGAGGAAAAAGTAGTGAGTCTAGTCATTGTGGCTATTAATAGTGTTTACATCCTGTCCTTCTTTCCATAGGAAAAAGATGTTGTGTCCATCTGTCTAGTGAAGGATCCAATCATAGGAATGACCAGATTGTGGGCCTTTCTTGATGACGCATCATAGAAAAATCAAACACAAAGTGGGGGAGGAAAAATCCTTTCCTTATTCAAATCCCATTTATTTTAAATGATAATGGGGTTTGGCAGTGTATCAACCAATATTGATGAGTTTCTACCCTTAAAAATATTGTTGTGCTTTGCTATAGAGAAAAGCCGTCGGGCCATTCAAATTTATGGAGATTCAATGTTTATTGTAAAATGTATCTAAGGGGTGTAGGCTTACAGAAATACTCTTTTAGAGACAATTTTATCCGAACTTAATCTAATCATTTCCAGATTTGATGTCTTTTCTATTTCCCGTATTTACAAGGAAACGAACAAAGAGACAGACAACCTTTCTGAAGAAGGCCTACAACCGGATCATGGCAAAATAAGGGTTGATGAAGCTCTAATGGGTCCTTTTATCAATTCTACCACTAGCCTTTCCTGGAAGTGAGTGGCCCTACGTTTTGAGAAGGGATTGTGATGCTCTATATGTTATGCTTCTCATATGGTCTTTATTTTTATTTTTATCTCCTATGAAAACATAATATGTGTTGATGGAATATATGGACTCTTATGTAATTTTGTAAAATCTTTGGAAGTTAATAAAGTTACATTTTTTTCTACGGAAATATATATGTGTGTGTATGTGTGTGTGAAACTTGAATATTTGTTAATAGATCAAGTGTTGCTTAAAATGGGTATGAAAATAATGTTTTTCCTTTCATGACTATGAACAAATGCTAAATACCTTGGTCCGATGTTTCAAGGTAGCCCAAAGGAATAATTGAACATTTTTGCCCAACATAGATAGATGTGATAAAAAGTAGCCTTAAAGAGAAAGGCATTGCAAATGCAGCTAAAAAGGACATGGAACCTTGTTGAAAAAAAAAACATTGAGCCTAGTGTTATTCCAAGGAGAAGGGAACTATAATACCCCCAGTTTTGACTTGAAATTATGTATTTAATCATAATTATGTAAATGATGTAAATACGCTAGTATGGATTCCTAGTGTGAAGCTCAAGGCTAAGGCCCGACTGGTGAATGGCTAGGCATGTATGATGTAAATATTGTTATTTGGACCATATGGTTTGCTTGTCATGCTAAATCAAAATACATGTAAATATTATGTTGCATAAAAAATAGAATGGTCCAAGATGGTTGTGTAAGGAGCACTAGAGGGGATATTATTCCACTAGAGGGGAATAAGAAAATAGGTCAATGGGAGACTAAATACTTTGTTTCCAAGTGTCAAACTTAGAGCTCATCCAAATTCTACCATGTGATTTGAGTGAGAAAATTACCTTCTTTTGACTATTTCTAATCATTTTGAATGCATGTGTGAGGTTAGTGGGAAAATTCACCTCATGTAGTTATTGAAGCATGGGGCTGAATGTAGTTTTGTGACAATTCTATCAGTAGTTAGAATTCAATCTGTAGTTGTAAGGAGTCCCTTATTCTATGGTCAGAATCTATGGAAGTTGTATTTTCACCATTATCTCATAATGCTTGGAGTCAACACTCATTCTATCATTATTTCATGCACATCTATAGTATGTAGAAATCCACATTGATGTTCATGACCATTACCAGATTGTGTATAACCCATAAATTAAAATTTAGGGACAGAGCTATAGATTTGAAGGGAAAATAGATGGTTGTAGGTGAGAATAGAGGTTAGGAAAACTAGGAACCCTTCCTCATTAAGTTTTTCTAGTCATATATGCTTGAGGAGCCATGAATTGAAGTTATATGTGGTTCTCCAATAACACATATCAGATTGGACTCCTTATATGATCACACTAGAAGCATATGGAAAGATGTATCTCCCAAGAGAACCATGGATCAATGAAGGGGATGACTAAGCACATAAGGGTGTTGTGTGGGTTAGGTATTGTTGGAGCCAAGGATGTGGTGGCTGAGTGAGATCCTTGTAGAGCTATTTATGAGAATTTGGATAAGCATAGAGTGCAGAACAAGTTTTGGGATGAGAGAGAGAAGCATGTAGGTGTTTCCTTCACCTAGTGGTGGCCTCATGTCCCAAATTGGGGGTGGCCTCTCATCATAAAGGGTATATGTTGGAAAAAATGCCTATGGTTGGGTGGAAATTAATCACTCTTACACAACTAGTTGCTCGGATCTTCTTCGTGTTAAAGATAAGTATTCTTTTGCATTTGAATATGAAAACTCTATAATTGACGCCTATGATGATTATGCTTGTGTATGCATGTTATGTGTGTGAGAATCAATTTTATTTCCACTATGTCTTTTTATTATGCATCTGCACACAATATTGAAATGTTATGAACTGTAATATGAATATGGGGAGAAATTTAGAGGCCTGAAATTAGTTCATGTCGCCCTATGTTGGTTAGGTTGATGGATGGAGATGTACTCTCATGGAGCTTGGTTCATTGTGCTAAAGTGTTGTAATGGTGTCTTTAGACACCACCACACTCGATTGAAATCTATATTATTCACTTCTATTGTTTATTTCCTATCCCAAAATGGTATGAGAGCTGTTGGTTTTTAATATGGTTTTGTAGAGTGAATGAGTTACATCAGATATTGGTGATTTGTTGAGCTGCATTTTTTATGAAGAAATATGGTGAATCTCAACACTTATTTATGAATTGCTAGTTAAACCATAATTTAACTTCTTTTGGCACAGTCTTATAATTACTTTAGGGATTATCTTCCCAATATCAAGCGCATTGGATGGATGGATAGATCTAAGTGATTAGTTTTCTGTAGCTAGTTCTATTGAGACAATTATCCTTTGTTTTCATTGAATAGAATATCGTGTTGTTGTATTCCTTGGGTTTTGACTCGATATCTGTGTGGTTGAAGGGGAATCGACCATGAGTCGAAGAAAATACTAAGGACCTCATATATGATATATTGGATAGCTCAAATTATGAGCAATCGGAGGTAGTGGACGCATTGGTATGGTTTGTGTTTCCTTAGAAATTTATTTTTGGTCCACCTTTAGAGCCATCGACTAGAGGATTTGACCAGATGGTGAATTGAATAGATGTCTGACTTGCATCTCAGAGATGGTGCAGAGATGTTGGCTTGATGAATTTGTAAAGGACACCGAATGAGCATTGAATGGTGTCTATTTGATCAACTAGGACTTACTTTGTCCATCGACTAGTTTCCTTTGGGTGATCGACTTATTAAGCCATTGACTATTTTGGAATTTGGTTGATTAAGTATTGAATGGTAGAATATTTATTATTTCTATGCATTGGAGTTGAAGATACTTATTTTGATTGCAAAAGGACTGAAGGAAATCTCATTATTGTTTAAATTGTTGTATTGTTATGGATTGACTATGAAAATTTGAAAGAATATTCAAGTTGGGTTATTTTGGCAAAGATGAATCATTAATCTGTTGAGATTGAAGGAGGCTCATCAGAAGAAATTTGTTGCTTTATAGGAATCCCATGATCAACTTCAATAAGAATTTGTTTCTGTGCATACTATTGTTTCTCTATTGCAGACTGAAAATGGAAGATTGAAGAATCAATTAGAGAAGCCTCACACCCAGATTAAGGATGAAGTTTCTCATTTCTAGATTATTGTTTTACAGAGAATGGATGAGAAATTCAAGAATATTGTTGTGTTGGAGAGCACTTTGGAAAGTATTTTCCAAAATATTGTGGATGAATTTGGAGACCAAACAAATATCAATGATGATCTGGAGGTAGAGGTTAAGGATATTTATCATAATGAAAAATATTTCCTTGAAATACAACATTTGTAAATCAGAGGAAGATAATACCCAACTAGCTAATGTTGATTCCCATTTGCAGGAATTTGTCGATGAGCTTCATGAAGGAGATGCCCCGATTAAATAATATAGCACACGCTTGTTTGGTGAATATCAAGATTTAAAAGAACATTATGATTCCTTTTTGCCACGATTGATGGATAGAGATGAGACTATTAAGGATTTGCAGGAGTGCAAGCAAAGTATTGAACTACAGATTATGCGATTGAAAGAAGTTGAGAAGAAGACTCTTTATGTCATTGAGCTACTAGGATCACCTATTACTTCTTCTACCTTTGATAACCTTACTTGTATCCCAGATGTTTCTAAACTAGATGACTGCAAGAAATTTGTTGATGATGTTTTTATTTTATGTCATGATATGTTGGCTACTAATGTTATTTCTCCTAGATTTGAGAAACACACTACATGTATAGGGTTCCGATGCTAATCAAGATGGTATACATTGAAGGAGAAATCAGGAAGGTTGTATAAGGTATTATTGCTCATGTTTTCTCTACACTAAAGTCACCAAGAACAAGTATTGGGTATGATGCTACTACGCCTAGTTTTGTTGACACTAGAAAAGTCGTGTTAATTGTCATTGAAGGTGTTCAAAGGGAGTTGCTGGAAGATAAACTTGTTGTTGAAAGTGTTGAAAAGAATGATGAGTTAGTTGTTTCTAATGAACCTAAAGTTGATAATGTTTTACAGGTGAAATTATTTTTTATATGTAGGGTTATTCTGCTCTTGTAAGTAAACTAAAACCTGAGCCTCCATCACCTATTTTTCTATACCATAAATTTCCACCATATCATCATCATCATTAGAAGAATTAGAGGAATTTTTGCATGAATCATAATTCTTGAAAAGATGGCCATTATGCTTTTATAAACTCACAAAAAAGATGTGAAAGACAGAACTGTAGTCCAATGCTGACTATTTAACTATATTTTGGTTGGATGGGTGAATGGTCATGGAATAATTTGAGAAGATGCTTGAGGAATTCATATAGATGTGTATAATTGATTGTACAGTTGTATAATGGTTCTATTTCCTTCTTTTCATTGCTTTGGATTGGTTGATTATGATTTGACAAGATATGACAGTTGACTGAGATTCAACCAGAGAAGACAATCGACTGGAGCATTGACTAGGATTTTGTTGTTAATTAACTTGAGAGGGGTTAGATGAGATTCAACCAGTGGTGACAATCGATTGACATTTCGACTAGATATTTTATCAATATAAACCAATTTTGATGTTCTTTTGTATTGATGATTATATGATCCCACCATTGTATTTGAGGGGGGGGTCTGAATATTTTCCTATGAGATAAACCCAATTAATGACTTGATGTTTTTTTTATTGTGACTTGTTGAGACCGATTGAACTATGTTTGAATGAGTTCCTAATTGTTTGTTGGGATATTTCCTTGAGAACTATTGTTAGTGCCCATTATTAAATTTAGCACATAGATCTGTGGACAAACACACAACTCACAAGATAGATCACACAATTTACTCAGTAATTCAAGAATGAAACAATCTGTGGACAAACACACAACTCATAAGATAGATCACACAATTTACTCAACAATTGAAGAATGAAATAGTGAAAAAATGGCTTGCAACTGTGAATGCTTTCATTAATAAAAAAAGTAATTAGATAATAATTACAATGAAGTACAATGGCTAAATAGCCACAAGCAATTTGAATCCACATGAGGAAATTCGAATTGATTAGACTCTACCTGATTGTAAGTAACTAAGACCTTGTCTAAATCATTATCGGAGGACTCAATAGTTAACTGACCTTGTCTAAATCATTATCGGAGTTCTAAAACACAACTCAAGTGTCTAATTCAGTGTCAACTAAGGCTAACTGACTGTGGTAGGTGAGAAATGCGCCTTTCCAGCTTACAACCATGCAAACCTAGCGCTAACTAAATGTATAGGACTAGAAATGAATGTAGCTGACTCCTAACTGTGCTTGACTAATCACCAACTCAACTCAACATACCTTGGTTGGTATCGACGCTCCCAGTGGATCCTAAATGGTAGGAATTGATCTAGGAGGCTCCTAAACTGATGCATGCAAGTGCAATCAGTGGCAGTATGCCTCAATTAGTGTTCCCCACACTTTAGTAACTGAAACATGTGCCCCAATTAGGCAAAGTCAACCCAATGGTGATAGTGACTAAAAATAGACTGGATGGACTCCTGATTTAGGCATATGACCAAATTGGAAAAGGGAGGATTAATAATCCTAACACCCCCCCCCTTGAATGCTATCTTGGACAACCTATGGGCCCTGGTAACTAAGACCATGGGTCACCCATTAGATCAAGGAAAGTAAAGTAGTTGCTCAATACAAGGAGTTGGGGAAAAAACCACATGGAAAAAAGACCCCCCTCTAACTAAGCAGATAGAATCGGGATTCAAGTTTGAAAAACTTGAAAATGTGTTGTTGCAATCTCCATGATGTAGTGGAGCAGCATGCATGATTTTATGTGCACAGGTATCCTGGGGCTTGGCATGTAGACTTCTCCTTCTTTTCCCAAAATGATGATGGAAGGAAGGAGGAATGTAACCTTTGTCTCTTGCTGGATGAAGAGGTGTATGATCAGCTCTATTCTTCTAAATGTAGTGAGACTGAGCCCTTTGCATGTAGCATCTTATAGGGAGTCTATTGCATCTCTCTGAAGGAGGTAAGATTGCATGACATAGCGCAAGGGTATTTCCCTTCTGAGTGTCAAATGGGTTTCCAGTCATCTTCCTAGCTTCCAGTTTGGAAGTAGGGACTGGATCTAGATCCGAATCACCCTGAATCTCAATCTCGTAAACTAATACAACTGGATCTGCAATATAGTGGAAGCAGCAAAATAAGTATATGAAATGATTTTACCTTCCCTTGCAGGTGGCTACTGAGAGTGCATTGGTTCTGAAAAAGACATGAAGTGTGAGAACTCATATGCCTTGGAGGCATGATTTGCAACACCCTTCGCTATGATGTTTCCAATAGAGATATATGTGATCTCCACTAAGTAAGGACCAAATATCACTCGCTTTGGAGAGCCAGTATGAGTCATTTGGTATACAAATAACAGGTTTGAAGCTAGGGAGGGAACATAGAGCACATCTTTGAACCTTCCATGACGTTCAAGATTAATAGATCCCTTCCCTTTGGTTTGAAATCTACTATTATTTCCCAGCTAAATACTAGGAACATCAAAAGACTGTAAAGAGGAGAATGATTCTTTGGATGCAACCATATGATTGGAAGCTCCAGAATCAATGAGGAAGGCATGTGCTATTGAGCAGCTGGCCTTCAATGCATGACCTCTTTTGAAGCAATCTTATGTTTCTTCTATGTGTTTAGCCTTCCTTGCGCTAGAAGGTGCAGTAATGTTATGTTTCTTCAGAATAAGAGTCATTTCATCAGTTTGTCTTCTCATGCAGGAGCTATCTGGATGAAAGGCCCTTGCACAATAGGAACAAAGGGTCTTCCCTTTGCCATTATTCTTGCTTCTCTTCGAACCTGAAGGATCTTTTGACTTCTCTTTCTTCACAGAAGACTCATCTATTTGCTTTCCTTTATCATTCGCTACCTTACCTCCTCTTGCAACCAGTGCTTGATCTTTGGAAGATCGAATGATCCCCATTTGGATCAACTTGTCATGCTCATGAGTGAGAGATTCAATGAAGCTGTTAAGAGTGGGCATCTTCCAGTTTGGAGTAGTGAGCTTCACTGAATGGAAGGTTGACACAAAGACTAAATAGTATGCACCAAGTTTTGAGAGGATGGCAAGAATAAGTTGATCATCCTCCTTTTCAACCTTGCACAACTTCAATTTGAACACCAAGCTCTTGAATTTTGTAAAGAAGTCATTTAGTGTTTCAAAATTGGATGGATGAAGGGAGATCAACTCATTCTCAAGCCGATAGAACCTCAGATCATCCTTCTTATCAAAAAATGAATCAAGCTTATCCCATACCTCCTTGGGTCTCTTCAATCCTTTGATGTGGAAAAGAAGATCTTGAGATATTGAGAGGCACAAGCATCCATATGCTGCATCAAGCCTATTGAAATAATTTTCTTTGTCATGATTAAGAACCAGCTCTACCTCGGTATTCATTGTGAGCCTGAAAAGCTTTTTGGAGTGAAGATGCATCTCTATGTCCTCCTTCCGCTGGTGGTAATTGAAAGGAGTGAGAGGCTCTATTGGAGAGGCCATTTTGAAGAAGATTTAGCTGTTGTAGCGAATACAGTGAGGAGAAAGAGCTTCTTGTAGCAAATGCAATGAGAAGAAATAATAACCTGTAAATCACACAATTAAACAGACAAAATAAGGTCGACTACCTGCACATTTCAGGTTTTCATCACACCCAACATAATTGATCAAGCAATCCTGATCAACAATTCCTTAACTTGGGGTATTAAGTGGTAAACCTTCTGCTTCTGGTGCAGAATAGGAATGGAGCAAATTGCTAAAAAATGATCCAGCTGGAGATCTGAGAAGGAGAGGTTCCTTGTCCATCGAGGCTCTGATACCATATTAAATTGAGCACATAGATCTGTGGACAAATAGACAACTCACAAGATAGATCACACAATTTACTCAGCAATTGAAGAATGAAACAGTGCAAAAATGGCTTGCAATTGTGAATGCTTTCATTAATAAAAAATGTAATTAGATAATAATTACAATGAAGTATAATGGATAAATATCCACAAGCAATTCGAATCCATATGAGGAAATTCGAATTGATTAGACTTTAATTGACTGTAGGTAACTAAGACCTTGTCTAAATCATTATCAGAGGACTCAATAGTTAACTAACCTTGTCTAAATCATTATCAGAGTTCATCAGAGTTCTAAAACACAACTCAAGTGTCTAATTCAGTGTTAACTAAGGCTATAACTGACTTTGGTAGGTGAGAAATGCGCCTCTCCTGCATGCATCCATGCAAACCTAGTGCTAACTGAATGTAGAGGACTAGATCTGAATGTAACTGACTCCTAACTGAGCTTAACTAGTCACCAACTCAACTCAACTGACCTTGGTTGGTATCGGCACTCCCAGTGGCTCCTAAATTGTAGGAATTGATCTAGGAGGCTCCTAAACTGATGCATGCAAGTGCAATCAGTGGCAATAGGCCTCAATTAGTGTTCCCTACACTTTATTAACTGAAACATGTGCCCCAATTAGGCCAAGTGGACCCAATGATGCTAGTGACTAAAAATAGACTGGATGGACTCTCGATTTAGACATGACTCCTGATTTAGACATATGACCAAATTGGAAAAGGGAGGATTAATAATCCTAACAATTATTTGATGGATGGATATGACTTTATTACTGGAAAAAAACTACTTATGTTTGTTGTGTTATTGTCTAGTCAATTGATCGATTGGATTGTGTTGTCTTATTGTCTAGTTAACTGGTCGACTAGGATTATTTGACCAACAATATGGAAACTTGTTTGATGGATTGGACGACTAAATGGAAAATTTCTCATATTTATTCATTGATTACTTACCGTACTCGAGTTCATCATGTCGATGGTGGAAATGGTATGTTCTATATGAGGGATAATCAATATTTGCAGTTCAGATCAAATTACGGCGGGGG
>LPNX010782230.1:304752-382117 GCA_001517045.1 Pseudotsuga menziesii
TGATCACGATGTTTTTTTGGATGATTATGAAGAAATGCTAAAGGTTTTGGTTTTGGTTTGGTGTTTTAATGTAGTTTAAAGGTATAATTGAGCATTTTTGTCTAAGATAGCTAGATGTGAGAAAAAGTAGCCTTGAAGAGAAAGGAATTGCAAATGCAGCAAAATAGGAGGACATGGAACCTTGTTGACAATTAAAAAAACAGTGAGGGTGGCCTTATTACAAGGGGGAAGGAACTCTAATACCCCTAATTTTGACTTGAAATGTATTTAATTGGAATTATGTAAATGACGTAAATACGCTAATATGGATGAACCTAGTGGGAAGCTCAAGGCTAAGGCCCTACTTGTGAATGGCTAGGCATGTATGATGTAAATATTTTTATTTGGACCATATGGTTTTTTTGTCATGCTAAATCAAAATACATGTAAATAATTTGTTGCATAAAACATAAAATGGTTCAAGATGGTTGTGTAAGGATCACTAGAGGGGTTATGATTCCACTAGAGGGGAACAAGAAAGGGGGTCTATGGGAGACTAAATACTTTGTTTCCAAGTGTCAACTTTAGAGCTTATCCAAATTCTACCATGTGATTTGAGTGAGAAAATCACCTTCTTTTGACTATTCCCAATCATTTTGAATGCATGTGTGAGGTTGGTGGGAAAAGTCACCTCATGTTTTTATTGAAGCATGGGGCTGAATGCATTTTTGTGACAATTCTATTAGTAGTTAGAATTCAATCTGTAGTTTTCAAGAGTCCTTTATTCTATGTTCAAAAGCTATGGCAGTTGTATTTTCACCATTATCTCATAATGCTTGCATTCAACACTCATCCTATCATTCTTTCATGCATATTTACTCTATGTAGATCTCCACATTGATGTTCATGACCATTACCAGACTGTGTATAACCCATAAATTAAAATCTAGGAAAATAGTTATAAATTTGAAGGGAAAATAAATGGTTGTAGGTGAGAATAGAGGTTGGGAAAACTAGGAACCCTTCCCCATTAAGTTTTGCTAGTCACAGATGCTTGAGGAGCCATGAATTGAAGTTATATGTGGTTCTCTAACAACACATGTTAGATGGGAATCCTTATATGATCACAGTAGAAGCATATGGAAAGATGGATCTCCCAAGAGAACCAAAAGGGGATGACTAAGCACAGAAGGGTGTTGTGTGGGTCACATATTGTTGGAGCCAAGGATGTGGTGGTCGAGTGAGATCCTTGTAGAGATATGTATGAGCATTTGGACAAGCATAGAGTGCAAAATGAGTTTTGGGCTGAGAGAGAGAAGCATGTAGGTGTTTCCTTCACCCTGGTGGCCTCATATCCCAAATTGGGGGTGTCCTCTCAGTAGAAAGGGTATATGTTGGACAAAGTGCCTATGGTTGGGTGGAAATTAATCACTCTTACACAACTAGTTGCTTGGATCTTCTTCGTTTTAAAGATAAGTATTCTTTTGTATTTGAATATGAAAAGTTTATAATTGTTTCGTATGATGATTATGCTTGTGTATGCATGTTATGTGTGTGAGAATCAAGTTTATTTCCACTATGTCTTTTTATTATGCATCTGCACACAATATTTAAATGTTATGAATTTGTAATATGAATATGGGGAGAAATTTAGACCCCCAAATTAGTTCATGTCCCCATCTGTTGGTTAGGTTGATGGATGGAGATGTGACACACGATCAAATCCAAGAACCATAGGATGGAAATCATTGTACTCTCATGGAGCTTGGTTAATTTTTCTCAAGTGCTGTAATGGTATCTTTAGACACCACCACATTGGCTTGGAATCTATGTTATTAACTTCTATTGTTTATTTCCTATCCCAACATGGTATGAGAGTTGTTGGTTTGTAATATGGTTTTGTAGAGTGAATGAGGTACATCAAATGTTGGTGGTTTGTTGAGCTGCATTTTTTATAAAGAAATATGGTGAATCACAACACTTATTTACGAATTGCTTGTTTAAACCATCATTTAACTTCTTTTGGCATGGTCTTATAATTTATTTGGGGATTATATTTCCAAGATCAAGCACATTGGTTGAATAGATCTAGGTGATTATATTTCTCTAGCTATTTTTATTAAGACAGTTATCCTTTGTTTTGATTCAAGAGAAGACCGTGTTTTTGTATTCCTTGGGTTTTGACTCGAGATCTACATGGTTGAAGGGGAATCGACCATGAGTTGAAGAAAATTCTAGGTACCTCATATATGATCTATTGGATACATCAAATTGTGACGAATCAAAGGTAGGCGATGCATTGGTATATGTTGTGTTTCCCTAGAAATTTATTTTTGGTCCACTTTTAGAGCCATCAACTAGAGGATTTGACCAGATGGTGAATTGACTAGATGTCTGACTTGCATCTCAGAGTTGTTGACTTGATGAATTTGTAAAGGACACTGAATGAGCATCGAATACTGGCTATTTGATCGACTAACACATAGTTTGTCGATCGACTAGTTTCCTTTGGTTGATCGACTTATTGAGCAATTGACTATTTTGGAGTTTGGTCTATTAAGTATTGAATGATAGAATCTTTATTATTTGTATGCATTGGAATTGAAGATACTTATTTTGATTGCAAAAGGATTGAAGGAGAACTCATTATTGTTTTTGTTGTATTGTTATGGATTGATTGTGAAATTTTGAAAGTCTATTCAAGACAGGTTCCTTTGATGAAGATGAAGCCTTAATCTTGTTGAGATTGAAGGAGGTTCATGAGAATAAAGTTGTTTCTTTACATGAATCCCATGATCAAATTCAATAGTCCAAGTTATTTCCATGCATACTGTTGTTTCTCTATTGCAGAATGAAAATGGAAGATTGAAGAATGAATTAGAGAAGCCTCACACCCATCTTAATGATGAAGTTTCTATTTTCTATACTATTGTTTTACGGAGAATGGATGAGGAATTAAAGAAGATTGTTTTCTTGGATAGAACCTTGGAAAATATTTTCCAAAATCTTGTGGATGAATTTGGAGACCAAAGAAATCTCAATGATGATATGGAGGTAGAAGTTAAGGATCTTTATCATAATGAAAATATTTACTTGAAATACAATATTTTGTAAAATGGAGGAAGATAATAACCATCTATCTAATGATGATTCCCATTTGCATTCCTCTATCGATGAGCTTCACAAAGGAGATGCTCCTCTTCAAGAATATAGCACACGCTTGTTTGGTGAATATGAAAATTTAAAAGAACATTATGATGCCTTTCTGCTACAATTGATGGAGAGAGATGAGACTATTAAGGATTTGCAGGAGTGCAAGAAAAGTATTGAACTAGTGATTATGCGACTGAAATAAGTTGAGAAGAATACTCTTGATGTCATTGAGCTACTAGGATCACATATTATTTCTTCTATCTTTGATAACCTTACTTGTATCCCAGATGTTTCTAAACTAGATGACTGTAAGAAATGTGTTAATGATGTTTTTATTTCATCTCATGATTTGTTGTCTAGTAATGATATTTCTCCTAGATTTGAGAAACACACTACATGTATAGGGTCCCTTGGGAAGGTTGGACATGGTATTGTTTCTCTTCTTTTCTCTATGCTGAATTCACCAAGAACAATTCTTGGATATGATGCTACTACACCTAAAGTTTGTTAACAGTAGAAGACTCATGTTAATTGTTATTGAAGGTGTTCAAAGTGAGTTGTTGGAAGAGATCTTGTTGTTGAAAGTGTTGAAAATAACGATTAGTTGGTTGTTTCTGATGAACCTAAAATTAAGAATGTTTTTATAGATGACATTATTTTTTATATATAGGGTTCTTCTACTCCTATAAATAAACTAAACCCTGAGCCCGCATCACCTCTTTTTCTATACCATAAATTTCTACCATATCATCATCATCATTAGAGGAATTAGAGGAATTTTCCCATGAATCATAATTCTTGAAACAATGGCCATTATGCTTTCAGAAACTCACAGAAAAGATGTGAAAAATAGAATCGTGGACCAGTTCTGACTACTTGACTATATTTTCATTGGATGGATGAATGGTCAAATAATTTGAGCAGATGCTTGAGGAATTCATATATATGTGCATCATCGATGATACGGTTGTATAATGCTTCTCTTGCCTTCTTTTCATTGCTTTGGACTGGTTGATTGTGATTTGACAAGCGATGACAATTGACTGAGATTCAACCAGACTGAGACAATCGACTAGGATTTTGTTGTTTATTAACTTGAGAGTGGTTGACTGAGATTCAACCAGTGGTGACAATTGACTGAATATTTTATATATTTAAACCAATTTTGATTTGCTTTTCTATTGATGATTATATGATCCCTCCATTGTATTTAAGGGGGGGGGGGGGGGGGTCTAAATATCTTTATATGAGATAAACCTAGATGATGATTTGATGTTTATTTGACTGTGACGTGATGTTTATTTGACTGTGACTTGTTGAGACCGATTGAACTATGTTTGAATGAGTTCCTAATTATTTGTCGGGATATTTTCTTAAGTACTATTGTTAGTACCTATTTGAAGGATGGAGATGACTATATTACTGGACAAAAAATACCTATGTTTGGTGTGTTATTGTTTAGTCGATTAATCGACTAAATTGTGTTGTCTTATTGTCTAGTTAACTAATCGACTAGGATTGTTTGACCAACACTATGGAAACTTGTTTGATGGATTGGACGACTAGATGGAAAATGTTTCATATTTCTTCATGGATTATTTACCATACTTGAGTTCATCATGTTGATGGTGGAAATGGTATTTTATATACCATGGATGATCAATATTTGTAGTTCAGATCAAATTAAGGAGGGAATGTTGTGTAATTTTTTCTTTCCTCCAAGACGAGTTTAAGAAGGGTGTTCGAACCTATGATTCATTGGTAACCTCATCTTGTCGGACTATGGAGTTGACAATTAAAGGGTTCCAATCTACAGGTTCAAACAACTATCATGGGTTGTGACAATTTTTTTTTCCTTCCTTAAGTGTTTGTTCATTTAATTCATGATAGATGCATTTTTTTGGCTTACAAGTACTCACATGTTGAAATAAGGGTCAATTTCATTTTTACCTCCCAGGAAATCATGTGATCACTTGGAATGATTTCATAAAATCCTTACAAAATGGACATGTTTGCTTGAGGAATGACTTAGATGTGTTAATGTGGAATAAGAACAACATAGGAAAAACTTATACTACAAAACTTGTTCATAATGTATCTATGGGTATTGTGATTGGAAACCATTGTTGTTGGTGATCCTCAATTTGGAAGGTGCATACCCTAAAGAGAAAAAATGTATTTATGTGATTGACACTTCGTAACGAAATCCCCACATGGGATTATCTTCAAAATAAGTGTTACTTTGGTCCAAGTATGTGTATATTTTTCAGAGTTGAGAAAGAAACTATGACACATATTTTTATTTGGTTCCCATATACAATTCAGGTTTGGAAGTATACGGGTTAGTGAGTAAGATTACCTTATTAAGGAACTGCATCTTGATGGAAAAATATTTGAGACTTTGGTTCTCTAGACATGATCTTAAGAATTTTAGAATGGTTCCTTTATTAACCCTTTTGGGTATGCAGCTTGATCTCAAAAATAATATATTCGAGGGTAATTTGGTCCAAACATTTCAAGTCATATCTTAGATTGGTTCCATTTACAATTTCTTAAGTCGTAGACTAGCCTACATGGTCTAAAAAATTGGTGAACTCTTGGTGGATAAGCACACCCTTTGGGGTTTCTTTGACAAGGTGTGTTAGGGGGAGCATGAAATTTGTGGCTTAGGGTGTCTATCGTATTTACATGATTCTCATTATTTCATATTTTGTGATAGTTCAAGGCCGGGTAAAAATAATAGGGCCACGTTACTTACATTGTGATTATATCTCAAGATGGCTACATCAAAGGATATTACCTCATTACAAGTATATGATGAATTTTTGTTGGTTATAAAATCGATGCACAAAGGTCATATGGTTCATGAAATCAAACTATAGGTCTTAGCTACACATCTAAAATGATTTTCTTATTAATTCTCTCACATTACTTCGACACATGTTTACAATGAACTAAACGATGAACTATCTACAACTAAGTTATATGAACTTATTGGAGAAAGAAAACATTATCTCAGCATGGAGATTTTTAGGTATATACCTCAATGGATTACATCATACCATATTTAGAAATTTATTACAATATTGTGCACTAAAAAGGATAGTCTATTATTGTAAGTTCTAGTAACACCTCCAGGTTGTATTTTTTGTTTCTAAGTTGAATAAAAAATATCGCTTTCTCCTTGGATATATATATGTGTGTGTGTGTGGAAGGAACTCAGTTTACACAATTATACTATCTTATTTTTCAATCTTGGGGAGGATGAGGAGGATGGATTGATTAGGTTTTTCTCATTTATAGAACTACACTTCCAAGAAAACTTAAGTATTTGGGTTATTTATTAAAACCTAATTGGTATTAAAAAAGTATTAAAGATGGATATGAAAGAAGGTGAAGGCATGTATCAATATCTTGTATAACTAATGGATCTCGATTAAAGGGATATTGAATTCAATTAAGTTGTTCCTAGAATCCATCTTTGTCTTTTGGCACACTATGATTCATAATTCTAAAGGGATGTTAGAGAAGGTGATAAAATTATCATTCTAAAGTCTTATGGTTATAGAAAATTGATAATGAGAATATTCTCCTATTTAAATGGAAAATATTTTCTTCTCAAAAGGGGAAAAATATACATACTTTTGGTTTTGCTTGTGCTATAACCACTGAAAGGCTAGTTTCAAAAGTGTGCATGGGAAGACCTTAGCTACAAAAACTATGAATGGAATTGAAATTATATAGTCTTTGGAAAGTATTGATACAGATAAAAAATATATTAATATGGGATCTTTTGTTAATTTAGTCCAAAACCCAAGGAAAAATGCCAAAAATGTATCTCTATAATGGAAGGTTATCGTGTATACGTAGGCATTCCTTAGTGCTAAGTTGTCTTAGAGAGTGGTACAAGTGATCAAATAAGAAATCAAGTGGATTTGATTTTAGGTTGTGGTAAGAAATAAAGTGGATTTGATTTTAGGTTGTGGATAGGATGTTTTCTTACAACCAACAATGATTGTAGGTGACTTTTACTTCAAAACGTGTGGCATATCCTACTTCAATAGATAGATATTTTCCATTAATGGTCACTTTCTTCAATAGACTTATGTCTAGAAGGGGATTGGGATTCATGGTCAAGTCTATATAAATAGTTTGAAGAAAGGTCATATTAGGACAAAATACAAAGTGGATTCATTATCTTGGGATAAAAATAAATCAAGAGGGGAATATACTATTAGGATGGGGTATAAAGCTTTGATGAAGGTTGAAGATCAAGATCTGGTTTGGTAAATTCTAAAAAATAAAAAAATATTTATTTGGTTGGTTGTTTTGAATTAGATTCATAGTTGGGATTTTTTAGAGATATTTTTTTATTGTTTGGTTTAAGAATAAATAAAATAATTTCATCTTGATATCGAAGATCTATTTTTATTTTGGAAACAATGAATCGACACATGAAGAATGCAATTTTGGTTCTACTTTTGAATATAAATTCTATTTTTTTAAGGATCAAGATTAGAAGTTATTTGTTTCTAACTCATTTATTGTTTGTGGATGATATATTGTTGTTATCTGATGGTTTAGAGAGAGAATTTAGAGAAATTAAGGAACTCCTAAATATTTATCATGTGGCTACATGCATGGAGGTGAATGTACAAATTTTATCCATTAGTTTCAATGGTTTGAATGTAGAGTCTAAATAACTCCTAAATATGTTCTTTCATTGTAGGAATTTTTATTTACAGTAAGGTTTTAAATACCTAGGCTTCATCATTTATCCAAATGGATACAAAAAAAGGTGATTGCATATGGATGCCGAGCAAAATAGAGAACATGTTTCATTTTTTGTGTAATAGCTAGCTCTCTAGAGGGGTCATATTAACCCTTGTCAAGGATATCCTAGAGCCATATCACTCGATTGGCATTATTTACCTTGGATTGTACTAGAATTATGTAGCTTGGATTCGAAAGAGAGTGCTTGAAATAAATTGTAATAATTGTTATAAGTTCTTATGAAAGCGTAAGGTGATGGGATTCCTTGGGCCAAATGGAATTCCACAACTCTTCCAAAAAGTAAGGTGAATATGGTTTGAAGAAGATACATGTATTTTTCTAGTCTCTGGTTGCAAAGAGTCTTTGCAATCTCATCACAAAGGTATTTTTGAAATCCATTATTCTTGAGAAGTATGTAGTCCCTACTTGTTTAAATTGAATTGGATAAGGAACCCATGGAAGAGAATTAAGAATGTTCCAAATGCCTAAAAGGCCATGATACTAGCCTTTCATGTGATTGGGAACTCTCTTTCATGAAAGGATGGAAATGTAAATAATGTAAGGATAGGATCCAATCCAATAATGGGGCATGGAGAATATATTTTTTATAAATCATAATATGATAACTCATCTTCATGAAAAATGTATATTTACATTACATAAGATTGTGGATACTAAGACTACAAATGTTTGGCAGGGGGATTGGAAATCAACACACTCTATTGAATTGGGAGGGGACTGAATGGATGGATAACATATCTATTCGAAGGAGATGGAAATAGTAAATGTAAGAATAAGGGATATAGAAGATTTCTTGATGTGGGCTAAAAATAAAATGCTAGGTATGTATATTGCAAATCTAGGTTATTAAGAGTTAATGGATATTTTTGGTCAAAATGAGGTGTGGTGGTGGACTAAAATATGGAAAATAAAAGCACCTAAGAGCATGGGAATCTTCCTATGGTCCATACTAAAAAACAAAGTTCTAACATGGGAAGGCTTGCAACAAGAGGAATATACCTAGACCCAATATATGTTTGTGATGTAAGAGGGATGTGGAAACAACTTCATATTTAGTTATTCATACTTTACATGCTAATGATGTGTGGAAAGAACTCGAAAATTTGTTTGGAATGTCCAATGTTGGGAGGAGTTCAACAATGAAGGAATTTCTTAGAACTCAATTTTAAAAAGAAAATTACAATATTTCAAGGTAACTCTAATGGTAGGTAGTTTTGAGGATAGTTAGCTGTGTAACATCGCAGATGCAACGCAAATTCAAAGATGTTGCACAAGGTGGAAGGTGGTGCACAAGAAAATGACCACATTTTGTATATTTTGGTCATATTTTGTATGTTTTGGTCATTATTTTGTAGATTTTGGTCCAAGTAGTTAGGAAATTGACTTAAGTGGACCACCAATGTAAAGGCGCAAGCCTATAAGGCTATAAGCAGATCTAGGATTGTGAATGTTGAGATATTTTTGGATCTATCGATAATATGGAGATAATTTTTTTGTAAGAGATGAATTGAAGAATTGTTTTTGGGAACCTGTATTTAGCTGTGAAGACTAATATGAAATGACAAAGATTGGAAGGAAATACTGTGTCTTTTTACATCTTACTGTTTTCTTATTTTTCGTGATCTAAATGTGAATTAATAATGGATTATGACATGTATCTGTGAATGATGCAATGCTTTTCTATTATGAATGATTATGTCTTGATAGATTTGTTTATGCATCGATGTTTATACTGCGATCTAAGTATGTTGATATGATGCACTGAATGACAATATGAATATATTAATGTTTGGATCTGCTAAATGATGATGCGATAAGTTTGACAGTAGATGCACAATCCTCCTTCTTACTGGGAAAATTGGTTCCGACAGTTCTCCCTCGAACATATCGAGTGAGACTTCATCTGCTCTACAGGTGTTTCTGGACGGGGTAAAACTTGTCTGGGTCAGTGCTCAGAGAGATGGTTATGTTTTGGGTGTTGACAGTGACTGAACCCCTGTCGACGGATTTGTGTCAACAAATGGTTCCGTTGTTGGGACCATAGTGAGAAGGGGAGGGAGGACATGTTGTGGCATCCGATGAGACCAAAAATTCAAGACTGATTTGGCCAGGAGGCACAAGAATTTGCTAAGAAAGAAAAGCAGAACCCTGGAGTAACAACGCATAAGTGTTTGGAGAGGGAACTGTATTCTGATATACACAAGTACTTTTTCTCTGAGTTTCTAATAATCTTGTATGAGTGGTTGGCACGATTGACCTATCGGAAGACAAATTTCCAAGGAGGTGAACCAACTGGCTGAAGTCCAGAACTGATCCAGCAACTGTAGGATGTAGACAACAAAGCATTAAGGGTCGTTGAAGTTTGGCTTGACAACATCTTGGAGGGTTACATCACGGAGTTTACGGTTGACATAGTTAAATCTTATAGCAATGAGGAAAGGGAGTTCTTTAATGGACCAAGAGGTAGATTTCTATTATCTTTGCAATTATCTATTAAGATGTTCATCTGCAAAAAAAGGCATATTGAAGATCAAATCCATCGAGTAGAACCTTGGTGTGCAGAGGCTACAGGTATCATAGAGACAAGGGTTGGATGGAATGATATGGGGTAGATGGATGGAATTTATGATGAGATTCTGAGGGAAGCTAAGGAAGGTAGTGGTCTTACGCGAGGAGGAGAAAGGTTTTAGCAAGAGAAGAGGAAAAGGATAGGAGAGAGTCCTGCTGCGACCGAAACATGAGGCCACAAGAAAATACCACATGGGACGAAGTGACCCTATAACAACGAAGGAGACGACCAGGCTATGCCCAAGCTCGAGGAAAGACCAACCTAGAGAAACAACATACCCACATCTCCTGCGCGCAATGCACTGCACTCAAGAAGAAATACTAGCTCAACACCGACTTGTCCAACGTATCAACAACACTCTAATAGTAGTGGATCAACAATTGTAGGAAGAAGGCTCAAGATGGCATGCAATGATGTGAAGCTATCCCTGTTTCATGGTAATGAGACTAAGGATCTAAAGTAATACTGGTTTCTATGTTAAACAATTTGGACTGTCAAACAAGCTCAAGATGATGACATTAAGAAGGGACAGTTGGCGACGATTCTTTGAGGTCACGCATTGGATTGGTTCATGAAGTTTGTACAAGTTCCTAGGGGGAATCCAATAAAGACTCTGGCTGAAATCAGAAAAGGATTGATTAAAGAGTTCAGAAAGCTGAAATCTGAGGCACAATATATCACAGAGTTGAAGGAGATTAAGCAATATCCAAATCAAACTATTTGGGATTTTGATCAGCGATTTAAAACACTGATGGAAAGAGTCAGCTTTGATATTAGTGATGTTCAAAATAAGGAATGGTTCATCACGGCAATAGTACCAAATATCAGAATGCCTTTGATGCAACAAAAGATTGCAACACAGAGCGAGGCTCTGGATATCGCGATGAAGTTGGAGGCTTCAGATGTTGGTGAGAATGGATTTGGCATGAATTAGATCTAGTCTTAGTTGGAAAACTTGATGGTCCAGTTACAGGATATCAAGAAGGGGAAATATCAGCATGAAGAAATATAGTGTACTCGATGTCATGCGGAAGGACATCATAAATATCAGTGCTCAGATTTTCAAAAATACCTACTGTTAGGAGCCCCAAATCCATTCAATTATGGTGGCATGCTATGGTGTCGCATATTCCAAGTCAGTGGGAATTGACATGAAGATTGTGGGTATATGCAGAATACTGTCATGAAGTAGACGAATTTGTATTGCACGTTTTGACGGCTTTTTGGGAATGAAGATAATGATTGTCATGCATATGATTTTCTCTAGGATAGAACGATGGATATTTACTATGTGAAGGGAGAGGACCATCAAACGATGTTGCAACCATAGTAGGAACCATAGGTGGTGCAGCCGCAGCCACAGTTTGTACCGCAGTTGCAAAAGGAGTTTGTGCCACAACCACAGTTTTCCCCACCACCTCCCTCGTACAACCAGATGCAAATGGCTCCGCAACAGCTGTAATATACTCCACCGTAGTAGTATTTCCAATAGTAGCCAATTCCCCCGTAGCAACAATAATTTAATCAACTACAGTATCAAAAGTAAGGAGGATTTTGAAAAGGATGAGGTGGAGGTTTTGGTTGAGGAGCAGGCCGAGGTAGCAGACCTGTGAAATTTTATAATTGTAGAGTACTGGGAAATTATCAATGATATTTCTCACACTTGTAAGCATAGTGTACTTATTGTATCGCTATTGACCACACTATTGAGAATTTCCTCCAGATTCAGAATCAAAAACATAATACAAACCAGAATGTGAACCAACTAGGGAATTTGCCACCGAACCAAAACCAAGGGTCGATAGTTGCGACGATATCAATAGAACCCAGGATGCAAGATGCTGATGTTGTTGTCAACACTCGTGAAGGTGTGATGAAGGATAAGACAACCCATTTCCATAGATCCAGTTGGCTGGAAAGAGGAAAGTATAGCTCGATGTTGATGCTGAAAGGGACACATTCTTTGAAGCATACGATGCGATAAGAAGAGATCCGGGTAAGTTTCATGTTTATGAAATGCAACATGATTTTGATTCAACTTTGGTAGCAAGACCATCGCGACAACATGATACCTTGCAGAACTTCTTTGAAATTTTTCTGACGCTAACAAAAGATCCCGATGTGATCGCTGAGATTGAGAGTCTGTTACATCGACCAGAAAAGGAATGAAAGGAGTCCACAGTTAACTCTTTACACAAGAAAAAGACAGGAAAAGAGATGCGAATGAATATTTAGATTGGGTATTATGACTTAGATTCAATCATATTGGATCAAGCTTCAGACGTCAACATTCTAACAAAGAAGATATGGGAGAATATGGAGAAACCACAGTCGGTTTGATCCCCTGTGTAGCGTTCCTCGTCTCACAGTGGAAGTTGAAGGGATGAAGAATTATGTCAATTTTGATGTTATTGAAGTTGTTGATGGGGGTGGCTCATATCCCGCCTTGCTAGGTATTGGATGGGTCAATGACAACTTAGAGGTGATTAATTTCAAGAAGTGTGTGATGACATTTGAAAACCATAACATCAGATTCATCGCTCTGATGGACCCTATGGAAGGATGGAGATATGTTGAACCAATTAGGGAAAATGTTGTAGTAGAATGGGATCACGCATATAAAATATCAGAGGGTTAGATCCATCTAATTGCTTGGTGAACTCAGTTGGCGCAACTCTAGCTCTGCGTTTTTGGACTCTGATGATGCTTTAGAAACCTAGTAGAGTCAGATGTATGAGGTATCGATTCAGAAGTGTGTCTTGATTACTTAGTTGTTGTGCTGAGTCGTAACCAAGACTGTTGAATTTCCAGTATATGAAGGACTGACTAAGTTGTCTGAGTTTCTAGTAGAATTTGAGGATAAAGTGTTAGAACCACATAGATTGTTGGCATTGGATGAAGCATTGAAGGCTACCCCAACATGTTGGTGGGTGACACATAAGAATTCGATCAATGGGTGTTCACAGTGTCACAGGTTGATGACAGTTCACTTTGGCGAAGCAGAAAAGTACCACGCAGAGAGGTATGATGGGAAAAATGATCCGAACACCCATATCCTTGCATGTCAGACCATGTGGGTATTGCGACCAAAGGATGAGTGGGTAAATTCTTTTGTACACACTTTGGATGAAATGTAGCGATTGTGTTATGTATCAGTTGAGTTGTGTAGAGAGATCACTACTTGAGAAGAGTTGTTGATTTGCTTCAATCACACCTTCAATTTCATGGATACCAATCCAGCTATTCATAATGCACTGCAACGCATCTGTGACGTTGTTATGAAGGTCATACCAGTTGCATATCTAGTGGATTTGCATGAAACATGTCCAATGTAGTTGATGATGGAGTGCTAAAATGTAACAGGCAAACCGAATGATGGTGATGATTCATGGAACATCAATATTCTAGAGACAGAGGGCATTCGGGATGTCGCAGCACCTAACATACTAACGGATCCAATGAATCAACCATTAAAAATTCAGAAGGTCAACATTGGGAGAGAGAAATAACCAAAGTTCGTGAATGTTGGGGACTACTGGGATGAAGAAACCATGGTGAAGATCATAGATCTGCTGCATGAATTCCAAGATTTGTTTCCTACAAAGTTTTCTGAGATGAATGGGATATTGGGATATTTGGGAGAGATGAAGATCCCACTGAAGCCAGATGCAAAACTAGTGAAACAATGACCGTATCGCTTGAATCTGCGATGCAAGGAGAGAGTCAAGGTTGAGCTCAACATAATGAGGGATGTTGGGATAATAGAGTTGGCTAAGGAATCAAAATGGATTAGTCCCATGGTTGTGTAAAATAAGAATATGGGTGAGGTTCATATTTGTGTTGACCTCAGAAAATTGAATGATGCATGTCTGCATGATCCATTCCAACACCATTTACTAATGAGGTATTAGAAGGAGTGGGCGGTCAAGAAATTTATTCATTCACGGATGGATTTTCTAGCTATCACCAAATTAAGATCACAAAAGAGGATCAACATAAGACAAATTTTGTTACTGAAAGGGGATGTTTTCAGTACATGGTGATGCCATTTGGAATGAAGAATGCGCCTGCGATATTCACTAGGATTGTTGTCGCTTCTTTCAAGGATTTTATTCAGAATTTTATGACATTTTACATGGATGAGTGGACGGTTTTTTGGATGACAAAGGATCATCTTGCAAACCTGTGACTGATGCTGGAGCGATGTCGACAGCATTAGATCGCGCTGAACTTGAAGAAGTGTATTTACTGTGCCCCGTTTGGGATGTTGCTGGGACATATTGTTCGCAAGGAAGGACTGTTGGTTGACCTAGCCAAGATTGCACTGATTTTGAGCTTGCCACCACCTACAAATGTGAAGAAAATTAGAGCGACATTAGGCTATACAGGATATTATCGCAAGTTCATCAAAGGTTATGCTACACTCACAGCCACTATGGAGAAGTTTCTAAAGAAGGATGCAGTATTTGTATGGAGTTAGCAGTGTCAGGGTAGTTTTGACACATTAAGGAAAATATGGCTTTCACACCAATACTAGTTTTCCCTAATTGGACAAAGGAGTTTCATGTTCATGTTGATGTGTCGTCAATTACGTTGGGAGTGGTGCTGGAACATCCTGGTGAAGGTGATATTGACCACCTGATTGCTTTCACTATTTGCAAGTTGTCATCTGTGGAGAAAAATTACACTATGACAGAGAGGGAAGGGTTGGAAATGGTATATGCATTGCAGAAGTTTTGACATTGCCTATTGGGAGGTCATTTCAATATGTTCATGGATCACTATTCTTTGAAATACTTGGTGAATAACCCTATTTTGGGGGGGAAGATATGACATTGGCTACTTCTCATTCAAGAATATGATTTTGAGATAATTGTGAAGTTGGGTCGCTTGAATGCAGACCCAGATCACTTATCGCATATTGAGACAGGTGAAGAACTGACAAACATTGAAGATGGGTTACTTGATATGCAATTATTCAGAGTTGAGATGGTTGAAGACTTCTGTGAGAAAATATTTCAGTTTTTGGCAAGAGGAACAACACCATAAGAGCTTACTACAAGTTAGAAGAAGAAGTTGGTTGTTTGAATTGCGGATTTCCAGTTGATCAATGGACAACTCTATAATCTAGGGCTAGTTGAGATCTTATGGTGATGTGTCTGACTACATGGATAAGAGTAGGTATTAGCTGAAGCACATGTGGGAGTTGCATGTGGACACTACGGATGTCACTCTATGACTAGGAAGGTACTGCGTGCACGGAATTGGTGGCCGAATCTGAACGAGGGTGCAACGAACTATGCAAGGACTTGTGACATTTGTCAAAGAACTGGAAAAATTTCAAGGAGGGATGAGATGGCGCTAGTACCTAAGGTGATGTTGCACCCATTTGATAAATGTAAAGTGGAATTTGTGAGGCCAATCAACCCACCTGGAAAGATAACTAGTGTGCGGTACATCATCACCACAATGGAGTATCTAACAAGATGGGTGGAGGTTGCACTAGTTGTAGATTGCACTGCTGCAACAACAACAAGGTTCCTATTTGACAACATTGTTACTTGGTTTGGTTGTCCAAAGATATTGATGAGCGATCAAGGGAGTCACTTTATTAATCGCACTGTCAGTGCGTTAATGGAGTAGCTTTAGATACAACACAAGAAGAGTACCCCTTATCATCCTCAAGAAAATGGGACAGTTGAGGCATTCAACAAAGTGTTGGAGAACACACTCACAAAGGTGTGCAATGTAAACCGTGATGACTAGGATTTGAATATTCCAACAGTCTTAAGGGCGTATCACACCACTTGCAAAAGATTGACAAGACATACGCCATTCAAATTGGTGTATGGGAAGGAGGCATTCACACTAATGGAGTACATCGTTCTGAGTGGGCGAATTGTAGTTGCGACAAGAATGGATGATGAAGGATCATTAGAAAAATGCCTATCACAGTTGGTGCAGCTAGAGGAAGATTGCTTTGTTGCTGGTTTTCACTAGTGCGTTGAGAAGGATCACTAGATATTTTGGCATGATAGACATATAAAAAACAAACACTTTCATCAAGGAGATCTGGTGGTGATGTATGACAACAAGTTCTCCAAACATCCGAGTAAGTTGCATATGCATTGGTTAGGTCTGTATGTTATCAATTCTATTACTGCAGGAGGTGTAGTACAACTACAACAGTTAGATGGTGTGATGTTGCCTAAGCTAGTGAATGGAAGCAGGATGAATCCATACAGGATGGGCCCGGTGGTGTGCGATGCTTGAAGTACTTCACAAGTGAAAATAAAATTTGTTTTTTTCTGCATAAGATGGTAGCTAAGAGGATGGTGCATCAAAAGGAAGGGGTTGCACAAGTGAAGGAGTCAATGTTGCAGGTAGGGAGTCATGTTGTGATCGCCACATGGCAGCGACAGATTCAAATCAGCCATAAATATAATAGTTGAAATAGTTAACCAGTGGTGCTCTTGGACGAGACACGCATTAATGGTGGATCCGACCGTTGGATTGGGAGGATCGCCGACAGATTTAGGTGATTAGTGGAGGATTTGGTTGTAATGATTAGGAGGTCATTCATATGGTTGACTCAACGCTATAATAAGAGGGAAGATCGTGGTCTGAATTCACCATTGTGAATTTTGAGCCACCGATTTGTTGTAGAGTTGATTATAGTGTGTTGTGTTGCATTGTGCAAGTGAATTACTGAGCAGAGTGAGGGCAAGGTGCTGCATTGTAAACTGGTGGGCATTTGTGAGGAATGTCGAGTGAGCCAATACATATAGAGAGTTCAAGCGCGAGAGACTCACTGATTATAGAGGTTCCAATTGAGAAATAAGTATTCAGCACACAGGTGGGTTTTTCATCAGTACCAAAGAAGAAGAGAGGGGTGCAGTGGCCCAAATCCCTTATATAGAAGAAAAGATGGACATGAAATTTTGCGAGAGAAAAAGAAGAGGCAGTCCGACCGACGGGACCATCGATATCTAGGGCTAAGGATTCCATGGCCTGTACTGGGGTGTCCACTGTGGACATGCCTGGCTGTGTTCCTCCATGTCGACCTAATGCGAATCCATGGAAAAGCACGAAGAATCAGAGGTATCCAGTCAGGATGTCGACGATACCGCAAGGAATGCTATGCACCATGGACATCATTCCCTTGATTATGGGAATGAAATATGATGATCATGATCTTCTTGTGTCAACCAAGATCACTGTAGATCCATTTCTACCAGCGACAGGAGTAGGAAGCAGCCCAGTAGCATGCATTCCACATGACTGGGTGTGGGGATTGGAGAGATAAGGGTTGTTGGGCCTCATCAAGATGCCACATTTTGGGAGGTTGGTGGAATCCAATGCATGCATGAAGAATCTATTAGCATGCTTCTATGAAGGCTATATGTGGCTGGATCGATCGGTACCGGTCATCATTGCACTGATTTCAGAGATTATAGGGTTTCCCAAGGAGTGGCCTGACCCATCACAATATTTCTGGGGAAGGAAAACGATAATAAATTGGAGGAGAAGCTAAAGAAGAGATGTAACTTGTAGCATCATGAGCGTGCATACATTGTTGACAACATTAATGAGTAGGTTATCCACATTGTAACTAGGATTACGACTAGCAAGGTTGTCAGAAAGAACAGGCCCAACCAGTGCGATTCAGGGGTCATAGTGTCTGCGAAGCAGTTTGCACAAGGTGTGAAGATGAACTCACCTTTGTTCCCGATGAACCAGTTGGAAGATGATGTGCTCATAGTATAGGTAGGACATCGACCGTTTACTTATAGCTAGCTACTGATTCTGATCACACTAGTTGCTTGGATGGAGCCCAAAGACTATTAGGGCATGGATGTTGTTTTAATTAAAGTATGCAAAGGAGAATGCTACCAGAACCTATTGTTTTCTAAGCAGTTGGAATGGCTCAAGGACTTCTCAATACAATTCTGGCTGTATTGGGAGGCGATGCAGGTGACAACCATGAAGCTTTCATAGTTACTAGAAGAGGCAATGGAGAAATACCAATGCATTGTTTGGCTTGCGATAGGTCCACATGCCATCCATGTGCAGGAGAGAAGAGACAAAGATAAGTAGTGGTTTCCCACACTCTACAAACTGTTTGATGTAGAGATGGAGGAAATTATAGATGACTAGTCGGTGGAGTGGTGAAAACCTTTCAGCGTAGAGGAAGTGTCGATAGGTCCACCAACCGATGCTCAAGTGAATCCTCTACCAGACCCACAGAGCGAGCACGATTCAGATGAAGCATCGACAAGGACCCCAACTGACTCAAAGGCAGAGCGAGCTTTTCAGGAATCTCGCACAAAGAAGCAACAATAACAGGGCATGACCAACAACCCAACGCAAGTGACCAAGGACCAAGTAATCCTAATTATTGCGGCGTTCACCACAACGACTGATGCGACGATAGAGCAGATGAAGAAGTAGGAGACCGACGGATTTGGTGAGGTAATCACTCACCTTAATGCATTGATTGATGTAGTTTTGATCAGGGTACCCGAGGCGGGTGTGTCACAGAAGGTTGGGACGATCAACACTGGGAAACAGATTAGGAATGTTCAAATTCTATCACATGCGATCAAGACCAACAACGAGGATGTCAACACCTCACTTCAATAGTTTCAGGACCTCTCATTATACCTCAATGGAATTTCAACACAAACATTGGTTCAACTACAAAGGGTCGCGACTCAAGAGTTAGTTGATTGGGAGCAAATTATTGGCGACCACCTTTTGAGGTTGTAGGAGAAATAAGCAGAGGGAAGGAAGGATATTGAGGACCTAAAGAATAAGAAGGATCGATTAACGGTCAAGAAAGCACAACTATGGGACAACAGGGTGCACCTGGAGTAGGCATTTTCTGTCGCCTTCCAACAAGTACCATAAATCACTACAGATATGGATGCAGAGGTGAAAGTGCAGTGAATCGGAGCTTTAATTGCATAACTTAAGTGCGATAATGAATATCTGCATGAGCTGGTGAATCTAGGCACACCACTAGAGCAGGATGCAGAATGAAAAAGCACCATTGAGGACTTAGCGACGTAGGTGGAAGCGATAGATCAAGAAGCCAAACGAGTCATAAACATGGATACACAATTTTGGGGAGGTGTAGTTCAGGATGCGCAGTTGGACCAACTCACCACGTAGTTGCAGAAAGCTAAGGGATAGTTGGCCACATTGAGGAGATCGCTCAAAGCGATGCCCCTAGTTGTGGAGATCATAAAAGCAACAAAGTTGAAGGACTTACAACAACGCATTGCAAAGGAAAGGGAGTGTCAAAAGAGGTGCACAATGTAGTTGGATGAATTTCAAGACATTAGAGCACAACTCTCAGTAAAGGAAGTTTCAGTGCTGCAGGAAGTTCATGATGGATGATGGGATGTCACTACAAAGATCGTTGAGCATCCACTGGAGCATGAAGTGACAGAAATATGAGAAATCAGTGAGAAGATCAAGGAGTAGGTAAAAAAGATCACCCAACAGTATGAGGAATTCAAGGTAAAGATCATCGGTTACACCATTTCCAGCTGATGCGGTTTTGGGCGAGCAACAAGATTGTGTTGGGGGCCTGTTGGTAGGCAATTTTGAGGATAGTTAGCTGAGTAGCATAAAGTCAAAGATGTTTTGCAAGGTGGAAGGTGGTGCACAAGGCGGAATGGCCACATTTTGTATAATTTTGTCATACTTTGTATGTTTTGGTCATTATTTTTTAGATTTTTGTCCAAGTAGTTAGGAAATTGACTTAAGTGGACCACCAATGTAAAGACAGAAGCCTATAAGTAGATCAAGGATTGTCAATGTTGAGATATCTTTGGATCTGTCAATAATCTGGAGATAAAACCTTTGTAAGAGATGAATTGAAGAACTGTTTTGAGAACCTGTATTTTGTTGCGAAGACTAATATGACATGACAGAGATTGGACGAAAATACTGTGTCTTTTTACATCTTCCTAGTTTTCTGTTTTCCGCAATCTAAATGTGAATGAATACTGTAGTATGATGTGTATCTATGAATGATGCGATGCTTTTCTGTTATGAATGATGATGTCTTGATAAAATTTGTTTATGCATCGAGGTTTATGCTACGATCTGATATGTTGATATGATCCACTGAATGACAATATGAATATGTTAATGTTTGGATCTTCTAAATGATGATGCAATAAGGTTGACAGTAGATGTGCAATCCTCCTTCTTACTGCAGAAACTTGGTTCCAATAGTTCTCCCTCGAACATCTTGGGTGAGACTTCATCTGCTCTACAGGTGTTGCTGGATGGGGTAAAACTTGTCTTGGTCAATGCTCAGGGAGATCGCTCTGTTTTGGGTGTCGACAGTGACTGAGCCGCTGTCGACGTATTTGTGTCAACAAACTTCTGGTTGGAACATAATGCCTATTTCTTTGAAGGGAAAGAAATTTCTACTTTTTAGGTTTACAAATAGGTTTTGCCATCTTTTCCATGTATAGCCATGGATCCCTATGTCCATGGCTCTACATTGACAAATCCTCTCCATAGGTTTTCTTTGATAGGGTAGACAAGGACAAGATAATTTTAGTAGTGATGGAGGTATTTTGTTCCTATTGGAGCATTACATTAAATTCAAGGCAAAACCAAGTATTCAATAAAATAATTGTGTTGAAATAATGGTCCTTCATCTTCTTTTGAAGTTAGCCATGGACATAGGGGTTAGGACCATTGAGGTACATATGAGGACTCCTCATTTATTTAATGGACAAACAGGGATATTCAAATTCACTATGTGTAGTGGAAGATTTGACAAATCGATTAAAAGCGGCATCATTATTGTTTGAAGCATAACATTGAGAACAAAATATAATCGATAATACCCTTTCAAAATAAGGTCAAGAAACCCCATTTCATTAAATTTGGACTCATTCCTACTAAAAATTGGATTTTTAATAAGGTTAAGAAACATTTCCAATGAGGTTTAGTAATATAAAATGGAAGTTAACTCAAATAAGTTATATTTTATAGTACTACGCCTTATAAAAATGTGACCTAACTATATTTAAAATCCAATTTATATTAGGAATGAGTCCAAATTTAATGAAATAAGTGTACATGTTAAAACTAGATTATTTATTTGAAAAGAAACTATTTATAAAATCTTAATTCAATAAAAGTAGTATGTCTTTTGATTTAATGCCTAATTTTGAAAGACTCAAACTCATTATTTAAAAAAATTTTGAATTTTAATATATAATGTATTGTTATGAGTTTTTTTTTTTAAGGTTTAGATTTAAAAATTAATATTTAAAAACATTATTATTATTATATATATTTTTAATTATTTATAAAGTTTATACCAGTGTCTAGAGTACATAAATAATGTGATCTTCACTTTTTCTTTTGAATGTAAACTAAGCTTTTATTTAACAATAATGTGATCTTCACTTTATTTTTGAATGTAAATTAAGCTTTTTTTATGAATATATTTATTCTTTTAATGTTGTTTGAGTATTACTTTTATGTTCGAATTTAAGTGTGTGATCAAAATTAATAAAGTTTTTTTATTATTATTTTAAATCATATTGTGAAATCATGAAAAAGGATAGTAGTTCTAGGAACGAGGTGGTGAATATTTGTAAATTTTTTTTTCCAAAATTAAACAAATTAATTTAGTGGAGTGTTTAATAATATCTTACCTTCAGTATTTATTAATAACACAAGGAAAGTTTTCTTGAGTTTACCTTAGAAATATAAAAAAACCCAAAATAAACTAAACAAAAGATAAATATGCAAAATAAAAAAAAACAAAGCAAAACACAAAATATAAAATATGCAAATAAACAAACAAAAAAGCTTAGAATTCAAAAACACCTCGCACTAGCTCATTAGCATTCAAAAACACCTGCTCATGATATGCTCCGGCTCCCATTTGGGGGTTTTCGATTTTAAACTTTCACTGAAGGATCTGGAACAGGCTATGATGTTTTTTTATAGGAAGGGAGAGCAAAGTAATTTTCCTATTAGTGCATCATCCACTCCCTTCGCATGTGAGCCCATGCTTCTAGAACCACCCGCCCCACCTCCAGAATGGCAACAATGTTTAGACCTTTAGGTTCATTTCCTTCTATGTTTTTCTTGATTACCTATTGTGTTTTTATTTTATTCATGGTTTTTTTCGTTGTTGTTGATGTGGTGGAGATGAAATGACTCAAATCTCCTTGCAAGCATGATGCACGAGCTATCCAGGTGAATTGGGGAAATTCAATGTGAGAAATAAAATCAACAGCTATCGAGGAAAAGGAAGAAGGGAATGAGATATTTTAATGTTGCCATGCCTGTGTTTGTTTGTTGTCATTTCACCTTTAGGGGGTAATTGATCATTATGAGCTATATGGTTGCAGGGTATACTCTGAATGGGAAAGATGAAGAGGCTCTCAAGATACGTTGGCAAGCGTTTATGATGGGGATGATGCCGAATGATTTTACTTTCTCGACGGTGCTTTTGATTTGTGCAAACATCACGGCTTATGATTAGGGTAAGCAAGTTCATATCTTCACCATAAAATATGGATTTGATTCATATAATATTGTGGGTATTTATCTAGTTGGCATGTTTGCAAAATGTGAGTTTGTTTCTAGTTTTGTTCATTGCTTTTGGGCATCATGTCAAAATTCCCATGAATTGACAGTTCAAAGCTAGAATGTGAATGTTTTTAATAGGATATGTAAGTGGCTATTGGGTTAATTATAATACAATAACCGGTGCTCTGTGGACTCAAAAACCCAATTCTCTTAGGTGCCAAGATAACTCCATGCCATGTTTTTTCTTTAAAGGGCCACCAGGTATTCTATTTGAGAGGAATCTATGTTGGTTGTTATCATTTCAACAACCTTTTAGAAAAGTTAAGAACAAAGTTTTCTTGAGTTTACTTTTGGTTAAAAACATAGAAATTTCTTCACTTTACCTTGGGTTAAGAAGAGAGTCTTGGTGGATATATAATTTTTTTGAGGAGAGATTATGTTTTGGATTGGAAAAATTAAAATGGAATCTTGATTTCAAAACTCTCAAAAGAGATATTGAGATTTTAGATTATAAGTCAAATGACCCGTGAATACTAATAGGTGTAACTAGCCACTTAGTTTTGTAGAGACTGATGTACTATATCCTTCTAAATATTCATAAAACAACTACTTTTTAATAAACAAAAAATAAAAATTTAATACAAAATATAAAACTTCAATGAATTATAGATTTAAACAATCAAATAATGAATTCTTAACTGAATCTTATTTAAATAGTAATTAAGATGCATTTAAGCATAACAGATAAGACGATGATGAAATGAATCTTCACTATACAATTGTTACACTCTTTTTAATCTTGTTGATCAGCTCAACAAAATCCAAAGTATAAAATTATATCTAAACCCCTATCCATATAATTAAATTCTTAGTTCTTCAATTTCTTGACTAAGAGTCTTCAACCAAAGTTTCTGTCAAAAGTTATATGCTCGATCAGAGTTATGATCTTTCGAAAGTTACATGCCCAACAAGAGTTATGATCTTTCGAATCAGATGATCGACTAAGAATTCTGTTTTTTCACGCAGTTAGATTCTGCATCCAAGCACACAGTTATATTCTTCAATTAAATTTTGAATTAAACTCTGCTCCAGAGTGAGTTTAAACTCTCAACTGAGAGTTTTATAGGATTAATTTATATTCTCCACAGCCATTCTCCGGGCCGAGAGTTTTTTCTGGTAAAGTACACTAATTGATAAAGCAAAAGCTTCAACGTAACAACAACCGATAAAGACAAAACCTTCGATGGACCACCAATGTAACAATAACAACAACTGATAATGACAAAGACAGACAAGTTCTTCCACAGGAACTCCATCCCAGAAGACCAAATACCCAAGTCTTAAGACTCTTCTAAGTTCTCATAAAAATAGATTCGACATCCAGGGTTTCCACAACGAACGATATTATTGTCAACAATTTATGGTCCAAAATATGGCAGGGTAGGAACCATATTTTTTCATTTACAGGACGACTGATTGATCTAAATAACGCCCTTTTACAGTATTCAGAATACTCTACAATACTATGATCATGTATAGTTTCATNGATAGGAACCATATTTTTTCATTTACAGGACGACTGATTGATCTAAATAACGCCCTTTTACAGTATTCAGAATACTCTACAATACTATGATCATGTATAGTTTCATCTGAGAAGGAGCTTCAAGATATCGTTGAAATTCCTGCTGTAAATCAATTTACAAGGAAGATGAAAAGTATTAATAATCCACCATGGATAAGCTAGCCAAATTTCCAGGCATCTGGTAACTAGCCCACCAGTCGCGTCGCTTCTCTCTTATAGCTGAGTATCGTATTTCTTCTTCTGTTTTCTCATAACTTATTTTGAGCGGCACACCGTCGGATATATCGTCGGTATCTTGGATGTGAGGGTTGTCGATCAGAATAAACTGGGCGTTACATTTCTCGATGATTGTCTGCAGAGTTTCTCCATCCCCAACTATGTATATCTCCTTGCACGGATGTTCCTCCCTAACGATTGGCCTGGCTGTAGCAACAGCTGTGATAAACATGAAGGCAATCAAGTAGGAGAAATTCAAAGAGAGCCATCTATTATTTACTGCTGCAGTTGCCATGATTGTACAAAATATAGGACTCCTCCAGAGGAAGGATATACACAATATATAATGTAAAAATCAGTCAACTCCAAACCTTGTTCAAATCAGTTACAGAGAAACAATGAGCAGGCAACAATATTTATAGGCAGAAGAGAGGACATGATCATGGATGTCACGTCTTCTTTGGCACCCAATGGTAAAGAGTCGTCACAGGTTTTGCTTTGTTTGATTGGGTGGGAGTGGGTGTTTTATTATTATGAGGAAAATGGTAATACGCCACAGGTGGACGTTGAGTCGGTTTCCTCTTACGTGTGGAAGTTGGAAGGTGATCTGAAGTGGTTATTTCGTTACTGTGTATTTTTGTAACCAGTTACCAGGCGCAGGCGAGTCGCGCGAGGCGACTCCTAATTCTTATCATGCAGGCGACTCGTGAAAAGGAACTGTCTATAAGAGAGATGGGAATTAGTGAATTACCACCCGTCTGTTCTCCACCTTTCCACCTAACCTATTGGGTGAAGGTTTCAAAATGTTTTTCTCCAGTAATAACGATTATTTATATTTATCCAAATAATATAATATATATATCACACCGTCCGTTCTCTACCTTATGTTTATCCATTTTCATCAAAATACAGTGGTTATATGTTCTATTGGTACAAATTCTTCATCTTTTTGCCCATCCTCATCTTTCTACAAGAAGGGCAAGGTGACAATGAGGCTAAGGGTGGGGAGAGAGAGAAAAACATATATGATATGTAGCATTTTTACCCATTATAGCTCTATCTTGAAGATGCCATATCTGTTTTCATCAAAATTCATTGGTCATATGTTCTATTTATACAAATTCTTCATCCTTTGATGTTCTTCCCATGGTAACCTTATTTAGATGATAATCCCTTTCTATCAATGAAACAATTTCTTTTAGGGAAACAATTTCTTTTAGGGGTTCGCTTTTGTTGGAGATCCTTTAATCGACATCCTTTATTGGTTTCACTAGATGCTTTGATCAATCTTTGTGTTCATTATGTTTGTTTTGCTTGGTTGATATGAACTATGATCACATGCTCAATATTGATGGTAGTGATTGCAAAACATCTCCATAGAATTTGTCAATTTAACCCTTATGTTGTTGCATTATGTTCTTGCTGAAGAAAGCACCCGAGCCGTGTACACAAGATATGTGGGGAAGATACATGGAAAAAAGGGAAGAACACTAAACATAGATGAAATGGAGTTATTATGGAATGAAATCAATGTGGATGGAAACAACATATAAAGAGATTAAAATCAATGCACATAGATGATAATTTGAGTAAATAGGTATATTTATGCATGTTAGGATCCTACAATAACCCCTTTGAATACACATAGTTTAAAATTTCTACGAGTTGGATTAGAATAGCCTGATTTTTTTGGCACGATTTTGATCAAATCCAGTCATAATTTTAAAAAATCCATGTTACAGTTGTCAATTTTTGGAATTTTGGGTGCCCCAGGGGATTTTGAGGGTGTTGAATCCACTTTTACCATCAAATTTGAGATTAAAGCATTGTTACATTTCGATTTTGCAAAATAAAAAAACGCTAGATTCCAGGGAAAAAATGATCGTTCAATTCAAATTGTTGAATTTTTAGACATCTCCCTTTAAATAGATAGGTTCATGTTATGTATTGAAGTCATTTATATTAAATAAATCCCATTAAGTAGCTATAGTGTGAAAGCAATATTGGTAAGAATAATTTTTGGAAAGTTATTCCTACACTAAGAAGGATTACTAGATGGTTCCTCGTACTAGAAATTTCCTTCCTAAAAACTATATAAAGGAGTAGAAACAATGTAATAAGATGGCTTATGAAGCATATTGTAATTGGAGCTCTACTTATTTGGAGGTTTTCCCCTCGAAGAGACAAGTGAACATTTATTTTCCATTAATAAAGGTACTTCTATTTTGATGTTTGGTTATCTACAATTGTTTGTCATTGTGATAATTCTGTCATTTTCATTCTAAAATATTACTTTATTCTATTTTTTTTAATTTCTGATTCTTTTAGTAAGGTACTGGTATTACAGTAATTTTCTTATTAAAAAATGTAAAAAATTAGGCTAGGGAGGTGTTTTGGTGTCTATAAATAACATAGTCATTTATCATTTAATGGGTAAGTATGTGGTCGGGGAAGACTACACACATGAATACAATACGTTTCACTAATTGGTTGGCCACCCTTGTAATCATTGTTGGTACCCTTCAAGTAGTATCATATCAGAGAAAACTTGTATATAGAATTTTCAATTCCACATATCCTCAGATATATTAGAAGTCCCCTAGGTGACCTAAACCCAACTTTAGATAATTTGATCAATTGTGTTTTTACTATAGTGACACTAATCACAATACTTAGGAATATTACTCTCTATTACTTAGGTAGTTGAGTAGTATATCTAGGGGCATGATCTATCCTACTTAGTTTGTTCCCTGAGAGATATGGTTGAGTAATATTATTGGAATATGCAAGTATATCAGGGGGTTATAGAAACCATCACTCCCTTACCCTTAGGACCATGGAAGCCCCATCCTCTACGACCAATTTATGAAATTCCTGCTTATTTTGTAGTATTAAGAATTCAAACCCTTAATTTATACCCATCTCACCAAAATACTTACATTTTTTTTATTGCATTGGTAGCGCTCTCTAGTAACCCTTTCCATGAACTCACATATTTATACCCTTATGTCCAACCTATTTCAACACAATCCTTTAAACTAAGTTGATCACAATGTTACCACTCTTCTGTACCCTTTTTTGGACCCATTTCCCATATGGGTAACACTCAAGGAAGTGAGATCTCTCACACAATTTTCAACTTGGAAACACTATATGATGAGTTTCAAAACAATTTAGAACACAACCACTCCTATTGTTAGCAAAATATTGATGACATCCACAACATTGTTCCCAAATTGAAGTCAATTCCTGACCAAATAACCCACTTTCATGAAACTCTTTCCTTAATCATCTTTAGGATATCATAAATCAAATCAACCTTCCCTCAAGGAAAGGGATGGATGATATAATCCCAATGGGACTCACTCTGCTTCAGTAGTTTGTGATTCAATGAATAAAACACAAAACATAGTTCCTAAAGTCAGTCTCACCAAATTCAATGGGTCAAACCCTTTAGAATAGGTCACTAAGATGGACCATTACTTTATTATATGGTGAAGCTTCAAGTGGATGTCTTATATTTAGATCCTAAATTTTGGAAATTGTGGCAATGGCATAGGAAATCATAACATGGTTAAATTTCATGGACTCATTTGTTTTAGATCTCAGTGAACATTTTGGAATAGACACTCAATGTTTGGGAAAAATAGAGTAGCTCTAACAATTAGGCATAATCAAATTTACCATCTCATATTTTGAGTAGCTAGCCATTCACACCAAAGTAATGTCTTACACTTTTTACGAGGAATGTTTCATTAGTGGTTTGGAAGAAGAGATACATTCATATGCCTTAATGGCTCATTAAACTACTTGGTTGGAATCCTATCAAAGAACTAGAGAAGCCCAAAGGATTATGAATACTCAAATTAAAAAGGCCCCATTTATTCCCCATCCACCTACCTTCCCTTCCAATAATCCTTCCCTGTCCTTTGTTCCTTATACATGGGTTTCCAACAAGGCATAGCTGCACTCTCAAAGGAATTGTATCTAAAAATACAAATATTATTAGCTTGCACTATATGGAAAACTTCTTAAAAAGGACCATTCCTTCCATGTGATTCAATATTTTGAGACCCCTTCTCAACCAATCTCATGGAATCTAGTTAGTCTTGTACAAACAAAAATGCATCTTTTTACACACCCAAAGGACCACCCCATTCTGATAGTGAGGATGATCATTCCATTCCAGTCATAAATGGTATACTCCACCCAATATATGCTTGTATTTCCATTTATTTTCCCAAGAAGTTAAATCGAATAGATAATTCATGAGCCGCTAGATATTGGATGTCATATGCTCTAGTACCAACCCTTATTCTCCCCAAATTGTTTTGGTCCTCATGAACAAAGGTGCTTGGCATATGTGTCCCAACTTCCATGCTTTAAACAAGTCAACTATCAAGGATACGTTTCCCATTCCTGTCATTAATGACCTTATGGATGAGCTCAAGGGTGTTCAAATATTCACCAAACTTGACATTTTCTTAGGCTATCATCAAATTTGCATAAAGGAGGGGAAACACAAAATTGTTTTTTGTGCTCATTAAGGCCATTATGAGTTCTTGGTGATTCCCTTTGGCCTTTTCAATTAACTCTCCACTTTTCAAAGTCTCACGAACATAATATTTAAACCCTTTATGCATAATTTTGTCCTCCTCTTTTTTTATGACATCTTGATCTATAGTAAACTTGCCAAGTCTATATAGAACATGTGGATCGAGTATTATGGCCACTTGAGGATAGCCAAATATTTCTTAAAAGGACAAAATGTGTCTTTGGGATATTTAAAGTGGAGTATTTGTTCCATATTGTTAGTCAAGAGGTTTGTGTGTGTGTGTGTGTGTGTGGATTCAAATAAAATTGAATAAATCATGGATTGGCCTTTTCCTAAAACTATTAAAAGTATTAGAAGTTTTTTGGGTCTCATTGGTTATTATAGGAAGTTTGTCTGGAAATATGGTAAGATTTCAATGCCACTCACTAATTTTCTAAGAAAATAATTTCAATTGGAGTGTTATGACAGAAAAGGATTTCTAGAACTTAAAAGAGGTTATGTGTACCACTTGAGTACTTGCTTTCCTGAATTCACTAAATCCTTTTTGTTCGGGTACACAGGGTACTCCCAAAAGACCAAACACCTTGAGCAACTGCTTTACACAAATAGATCACAGATCAACACACCGATATTTGTCATGTGGTTAAAACCCTCGAGAGGGAAACAGTCCACGGCCCAAGCCAAATAACTGCTTGGAGCAATTTATTATGAAAAAGAAAGAAAGTTACAGGAGCTTCTCATAATCGATCAACTAGCCAAGGACCCTCTATGCTCTTTAAATAGAGATCATAGACCAATCGGGTGTTAAGCCACAGATCAATGGTAGGTATGATCTAAGAGAATTTGAACCATTGGATCACTCTATGTCTAGAACATATCGTGACCGTCGTATTAGAATATTTACAAATGCATACTAATGCATACTAAAGAAACACACTTTTACCTAACGAATATATTACACAAGTTGATCTTAACTAACTCCTAAGTGTCTAAATATCCTAATATCCCCCCTTAAGAAAAACTTGGGATAGGATTGAAGAATTTACAAAAGTGACACTATTAGGAGAAGGAAGGAGGCATTAGAGCCTATCCCCCCTTAAGGACACATTCCTGAACTCCTAACATAGACCGAAGTTTAGAAAACTTTGCTTCTGTAAGAGACTTGGTGAAGATGTCTGCAACTTGATCATCTGTAGGGAAATAGAGAACTTCAATAACACTATCATGAACAATATTTCTGATGAAGTGCATGTGTAGCTCAATGTGTTTGCTGCGCTAATGTAGAACTGGATCTTTGGCAAGCTTCATGGCACTTTGATTGTCGCACCAAAGTGGAGTAGGCTGTTGCTGCTCGAATCCAAACTCTGAAAGGATCTGTCGAAGCCATAAATCTTCCTGACTAGCATTAACTGCGGCTCAATATTCTGCTTCTGCTGAAGAAAGAGCAAGAGATTGTTGTTTCTTACAAGCCCAAGTGACAGGTCCAGATCCGAGACTGAAAACATAACCTGCAGTAGAATTTTGATCATCAGGATCACCGACCCAATCTAAATCAGTGAAACCAACCAACAAAGGTTCCCCCCTTGTACTGTAATGAATCCCAAACTGAATTGTACCTCGAATATATTGAAGTATTCTTTTTGTTGCTTTCCAGTGACTTTCATGAGGAGTTTGCATATAACNCAATTTGGATTTCCTGAAGCTTCTGCAAAAGTTTCTGGATCGTGATTCTCAGAAACTTGAGCCAAAAGAGAAGAGGCTCACTGAAACTGAGAATGTGTTCGACGTTGATCTCTAGGATCACCGACAAGATCACCAACTACTTCACATGTTGAATAGACTCATCGAGGAAGTATTGGTGCTGGTGCAATTGGAGGAACATGAGCAGGAAGAGGTGGCTTTTCATCCTCACTGTCATCATCAGAAACTGGAGTTGGAAACTTGTCAAGGAATTTGGAAGAAGAAGAAGAAGGCACAATCACCGAATTAGGCTCGCAGGCCAAAGATGACACACCCACCAAGTTAGGCTTGCAGGCCAAGATATTTTCATCAAATTTAACATCTCTTCTAATGATTATATCATTTGAATGGGGCTGAAGAAGTCTATAACCTTTTACATCTTCAGAATATCCAACAAATATNGGAAACATGACCAATGGCAAAGGAAAGGTCAGGATGGGAATGAGTCAAGTATAAAAGACTACCAACAAGATAATGATACAAGGTGGCATCTACTTCAGGGGAAGTACAAGTGGCAGAAAGTTTGACTCTAGACTGAAAGGGAGAAGGGGATGGTTTACAATCTTCCATGTGGAAGTGATGAAGAAGGTCACAAGCATACTTGGACTGGAAAAGAAAGATTCCTTCTTTGGTTTGCAAGACTTGGAGACCAAGAAAATAATGCAAATGTCCTAAGTCTGACATTTCAAAATTTTGCTTAAGANATGAAAGTGACTTACATCTGGTTTAATTTTACTCTATGCATCTTCTAGTGTTATACCTTGTAAAACTTTAGTGGGTGTGCAAATAACTATGTAATTTGCACAATTTATGGCCTCAGCCCAATATTGAAGACTTAGTCCCTTAGATTGAATCATACAATTAGCCATTTCTTTTAAAGTGTAGTTCTTCCATTCAGCTACACCATTTTGTTGTGGTGTATATGGAACAGTGTGCTGTTGTTGGATTCCTTGTTCCATGCAGAAAGTAGTGAACTTGTTGTTTACATATTCTCCTCCATTGTTAGATCTTAACTTAATAATTTGATGACCAGATTGTTTTTCAACAATGGCCTTATAGGCCAAGAACATGTTAAATACTTCACTCTTAAGTTTTAGGAAGCAAACCCAAGTGCATCTGGAGTAGTCATCAATGAAAGTTAAGAAATATTTGAAACCAGAAAATGAAGCAGATGGAAGAGGACCACACAAGTCATTATGCACAAGCTCCAAGGGAACCGAGGCATGCCAAGAGGCATGTTTGTCAAAACTATCCTGATGATGTTTTCCGAGTACACAACCGAAACAAAAACCATCCTTGCAAGATACCATTGGAAGGCCAATCACCATATTGTCTTTACATAGTTGCTACAATGAGAGATAATTTAAGTGACCAAATCACTCATGCCAAAGTTTTCTCAAGTTATCACTATGAGCAACAAAAACTGAAGGAAAAGGTGATGACCCAAATTTGTTAAATTTGTACAACCTGGTAATATCATCAACAGTTCCAGTAGCAAGGACATTTTGAGGATTTTTAAAATCCTTGATTACAACTTGGTGAGGTGTAAACGCCACAGTTTTACCTTCACCCGAATGAGTAATTTGATAGACTGATAACATATTGCAGGAAAATGTTTGGAACACATAGTACATTACTGAAATTACCATTTTCTACAGGAACTATTCCAGATCCTACAACACTTAGAGATCGATCATCACCAACTAATATTTGTTTGGTGTTACATTCATGCATAGTAGAAAAGATAGCTTGATCCTTAGCCGTATGATAAGATGCTCCAGAATCAATGAGCCATTCATTTGAAGTAGAAGAAGAAGATGCAGTGTAAGAGTAACCAGAAGCACAAAGTGCATGTCCATGAGATTTAGATTCTGAATCCGAATCTAGGCTGATGTGGTACTTCTTCATTGCTGCTTCTAAGGCTGCCATCTTCTTGAAACACTTAGATTCATCATGATTATCTTTCCTGCAAAAATTGCAATGACGCTCAGTGTTTTTTCCTTTTGGTTTGGATCCTTTGTCATTTTGTAAAGAAGGAGCTGATTGAGAGGGTTTGGGACCCTTGTTGTTTGGCTTATTATTGCGAAAATTCTGTTTCTTGGGAGGCTTGGACTTTTCTTTCTGTTGGGACAATAAGGCTTTCCCAGATGTATCTGCATTACTAATTATTCCAAGATGAATGAGCTTATCTTTCTCTCTAATTAAGGAATCATAAAAGGATTCAAGCCTAGGCTCTTGATAGCTAGAAGCAGTCAAGGATTCTTTCATGGAGTAGAATGTAGATACAAAAACAAAATATGCAGGTCCAAGTTTGGAAAAAATATGATAAATACATTGTTTGTTTTCTTTCTTAATCTTACATTCTGCACATAAGAGTATAAGAATTTTATACTTAGATAAATAGTCTTGAATGCATGAAAAATCATTTGGATTCAAGGAAAGCAACTCATTCTCAAGTTGATGATTTTGAATTTCATTGTGTTTACCAAACACGGATTCCAACTTTTCCCAAGCTTTATCAGGTTCATCAATTCCAGATATGTGGAATCACAAATCAGTAGAGATTGACATCCCAAGCAATCCACGAGCTTCATCACATCTATTTGCCCATTTAATTTTCTTATCATCATCAGTGGGTTCTGTTTCTTTCCCTGAGGTTATCCTGAAAAGTCCCCTACTTTGTAGAACATCCTCCATACGAGATTTCCATGAGAAATAGTTAGAACTTATAAGTATAATATCACAAGGGGTGGCCATACTGTAAAATAATGGCTGAAAAAATACAAACTAACTATCTGGTTGCAAAGAGATAGAAAAAATATGCGGTTTAAAAAAAACAGCACTGAAAACTCATTCTAGATGATGAAGTTATGCTTGATCAAAGAAAATATTGAAGATGTCCCCAATAGTGACATGGCAGATATTAACTTGACCAACTAAAAAAAAGAACCCCCATCTTCCCAAGATCAAAATTTGACAATTACTTTACAATAAAGTTGCTTTGAAGTGAATCACTTTTGTAGAATAAGTGAGGTTCACTTTTACACTAATGTTACTTTTAAATAGTGCGGCAATAAATTAAAAGACCTAAGTGACTCACTTTTTATTTTATTTTATTTATTTGAAAATAGAAATTGCATGCACTAAAAAGTAGTTTAATAAGACTTGAACTCAAGACCTATTAAGGAATAAAGCAACTTTGGACCAAGTGAGCTAAGTTTAAAAGGTACATAAAATAATGGAAAGAGGAAGGGGGCCTTTTTTTTTTTTTTACTTTTCTCTCTCGTTTTCCGTGCTTGCATTTTTTTTCTGCAAATCACAAAAAAAATGAAAAACAAAAACAATTTTTTTTTCCACACAATGGGGTTAGATCTTGGTTAGCTTACCCGAAAAATGTATGTTTTTAAGTTTTCTCATTGTTTCTGATTTTCCGTGATTGCACAAGGTGCATGACAAAGAGCATACATAGCCGAGAAGACAAGAAAAAACTTTCCCTTACTGTTTCTGAATCACCGCGATCGCGCAAGGTGCATGGCAAAGAGCATACGCAGTCAGGGAGGGAAACTGTCCGAGACTAAAACAAAAAATATCTAATAATAAAACTGATAAGATATGAGAGAGTTAAAAAAAAACAAATCCATTACTGTAACATTATACCTTCAGATTTGCAGAAATTAGTGTTTCTGGAACAAACAGAAACAATTTTTGATGAAACGAAAACTATTTCCCAATGGAAACAGCACTCCGGATGCAATGGAATAGCTCCCATAAGACAAAAATGTAAATAAAATCCAAAACTAGAAACCCTTTCAAAGTTTCAGCAACACTGGTTCCAGATCTAGATCAAAACCGAAAGTGGCTCTTCATAAAAGTTTTGATGCCATGTTCGAGCACACAGGGTACTCCCAAAATACTGAACACCTTGAGCAACCGATTTACACAAATATATCATATATCAACACACCGATGTTTGTCACGTGGTTAAAACCCTCAAGAGGGAAATGCTCCACGACCCCAACCAAATAGCTACATGGAGCAATTTATTATGCAAAAGAAAGAAAGTTACATGAGCTTCTCATAATCGATCAACTAGCCAAGGACCCTCTATGCTCTTTAAATAGAGATCATAGACCAAACGGGTGTTAAGTCATAGATCAATGGTAGGTATGATCTAAGAGAAGTTGAACCGTTGGATCACTCTATGTCTAGAACATATCGTGACCGTTGGATTAGAATATTTACAAATTCATACTAATGCATACTAAAGAAACACACTTTTACCTAATAGATATATTACACAAGTTGATCTTAACTAACTCCTAAGTGTCTAAATATCCTAACACTTTGTGTTGGAATGTGAGTCCTTTGGTAAAGGAATCATATAAGTCCTCATTCGAGTAGGGAAACCTTTATCTTTTACTGATAAACAAATCATTGAGCAGCACTTAGGAAATTCAACTTACGAAAAATGAGATGATGGCTGTATTGCATGCTATGGAAATATGGTGCCCATACCTACTTGGGAAACATTTCCAAATCAAAACCAATCATTGTAGCTTGAAATGAATTATGGAAAAAAGAACTTCCTCCACTAATAAACAAAATGGGGACACCAAAATGTTGAGATATGACGACAATATTTTTTATCAAAAGGTCAAGGAGAATGTGGTAGCAGATTCTCTCTCCTAAGAGTTTGAAGAAGAATTTTTCATCTTTTCCCTCTCCTTTATTATAGTAGAATAATTAATGTTTGTAATGAATGGTTGAAAGAAACCATGTTTGCTACCATGATCCAACAACTTCAATAGGAACCCCATGCATATCTAGGCCATACTTGGCACAATGATTTGCTATGTTATAAAGGATTCCTATATTTTGACAAGAATTCAACATTGAAATCATGATTGTTATTAGATATACATTCATCCCTCATAATCAATCATTCAGGATTTCATAAAAAATATGAAAACATTTAATGTTCAATTTTCTATTAAAGCATGAAGAAGCACATCTACACACTTGTCTTGAAAATGCGACACTTTCCAAAGAAATAGAGGTGATACAGTGAAACCTCCATGTGAACTTCAATCACTTCCAAATCCAACTTAACGATGGACTGTAATTTCTATGAATTTCATTGTGGGGTAACCAAATCTAGGAATAATTCTGTAATCATGGTTGTGGTTGATCTTATTTCCAAATATGCCCATTTTTGTTCCCTAAAACACCCTTTTAAGTCCTTTATGGTATGTCAAGTGTTCATGGATAATATATTGAAACTCCATGGTAATCCACAATCTATTGTCATGGATCATGACCCCATATTCACCAGAAATTTCTTGCAATTTTGTTTTGACTCCAAAGTACTCAACTAAATCTCAACATCACCTATCAACCCCAAAATGATGGTCAAATTTAAGTTTTCAACAAGTGCTTGGAAGTGAATTTGCGATGCTTTAATTTAGAGAGAAAATCCCAATGGGATTAGTGGTTACCTTTGACATAATGGTGTTATACTAAATCTTATCATACTACCACTAGAATGACTCTCTTTGAAGTTGTTTATGAGAAAATACCACCTTATGCATCCATAAGGTACATGCGGTATGTTACCTAAAAAACTAGCACTCTTCCATGATCAAAGACAAGTGGACCAAAATGAAGTATGTGGATTCAAATATGACAAGTGGACCTAATGGAATCGATGCTATGATAAAAAAAAACTCTTTAAGAAAGTACAACCAATGTCACCTCAATGTAACTCCCTTCCTCTTTAGACCCTGCTCCTTGGGCCATAAGAGGCTCCCGAAAACATGGTAAGGATAGTCTTGGAATAACACAACAAAAGATATTTCTATCCCTACGAAACCTTCTAATTGTTAGTAGACAAATTACTAATGGAGTTAATGAAATATAAGTACAATTAACCATTAGAATAGGAAGATTAGGAGAAATAATGAAGATGAAAATCAAAGCTACAATTTTTTGCAATAAAAACCAACAATATAAAATATGAGATATCTCTCAAACCAATCATAAGAATCGTGTGAAATTAACCTCCTGACAACCAACAAAGAGGGACACACCTATCCCCCCTAGTGTGCAGATGTTTTGATATATGAAACATGTGATTTAATACTAATTTATTCTATAGCTCTACAACTTACCGCAACAAAATAAAATTAGAAATTCCTTGGCCTCAAAATCCCCTTTGGGTCATCGCAAGTTACCTAGAATTTGACCCAAACTTCCTCAAACTCCAAGGCTTTGAATTTCCTTTGAGATGGAAATGAAATAACTCAATAATTAGATATAAAACAAATCCTGCTCGATTGAAACCAGCTAACCCTAGGATGACTCCACCTCCTCTCAAGAAACTTTTAAGGCCAAAAGTTGTTTTTTTCTCAAATATTTTAAACCTTTTTGGATTTTTTCAATATGTAATTTAAATTTGATTTTTTTCACTACAAGGGAATACTTCAAAAAAACACAATTAAATTAACCTACGACAAAAAATGAATAATTTTGGAATGTTTGCAAAAATATATAATTTTTAGGATTTTTCACAATCTATGATTTTTTTTGGTATTTTTAACAGTATATAGTACATAAATTTGATAAAAAGATTCCAAATGTTGATAAACAAAGACTTAAGTATTTTCCCTTCGAGGCAACTGGGTAATCATGGTTAGCGATCCTCTCAAGAATTGACAACCCTATTTTGATGAATTAGGAAAAACCAATAAACAACAGGCTATGTTGGTCTTGATCTAATTAAGGAAAATAGGTTCCAAAGGTCTAACAAGAAAGACCCTCCAAGGATATATGCCTCACTCACAAGACATATATTTAATGCATAAAAACCTGAATTTACTTTTACTTTGGATGTCTTTGAAAGTGAAAGAGAAAGAGAACTAGATATCTGACCACAAATGAAGAAAAAGGAAGAAAACAACAACCTCTTAACAATCCCTTTCCTTAAACAAGCCTTGCAATATAAAGTATCAAACTTCAATAACAAAAAGCATACCACATTGAAGCCTCAATATTGCCAAGAAAAGAGTGTACAAAACTTATCCTAATTAGACAAAAATAAAAATAAAAATGACTTTATTGATACCATCATCTTGTGTTAAAATGAGCAGGAGTTTCCTAATTTATATGCGACTTAGGCCAACTTAACCTCATTTGCAATCCAACTAACCTAAAATGCTAAAAATTACTTAAAAAATATGTTTCAATGAGTTTTTTTATGGTGTGTCACCCACAAGTTGTGGACTAAACCTCATACAACATAAAATAATGACAAAATATGATGAACAGTTGAAACTTGGATGAATTCTTGACCACATGAGGACGGTTTCATACCTATAATATCCCAAAGGTAATCCCCAAACACCTATGGTTTTGGCCATTTTCTTTTATGGTGGCACTAGATGCCAGGACCATGAACCATAGATATTATGATGAATTTTATTAATATTATGTTGTTGATATTATTATTATTATTATAATAATTACCAAGAACTAAATAATGGATCAACATGGATAACAACGTTGCCGGGGAGTCTTTGAATTTCACATGTGAAGGGGTTGGGGTTAGGAGTTGTGGATACCCTAACAATAATACAGTCTTCCTAATTTTGATATTATTGGACCCTTGTGGTCCTAATATATCTAATCAACACTTTTCATGCAGCCATACAACCATGTGCAGGCTCACATGTGCATGTAACCTTGAAACCATGCACCATGCACACCTAACACTCTAGTGAATTGGAGTAGATGTCAGTCAGTTAGAGTTAGAATAGTTAATTGGACTTGTACTTAGTTAATTAGATTCCAAGTTCAATAGTCCTCAATTAAAGAGATGAATTCGAGTAATCTTTAGTGAATTTGGGAATCTTTGGGTCAGTTTGAATTATATTGAGTTCATGGGAGTGAATTTGGGGAAATTAGAGTTAGTGGGTGAAATTCGAGTTACCTTCATGCACAGGGAATAATTTATTGGTAATTTTGAGTCAGTTATGGTGGGTTTGATTTAGTATTAACAAATTATATTTAGTCAATGTCTAAGAGTGTCTTTGTTAGTGTTTTAGAGTCAGTATCAGTGGAGAAACTGAATGGAACAATTAGTGGTTTTGAGGAGCACTCAATGATTGAGAGTTGTTTCTCAATGGTTTGTAGTCAATTTCTGGGAGGAAATTTGAATTAGGCTAAAGGAATTCAAATTTATCTAGAGGTCATTCATTCATTCCTTTTTTATTTTGTTGATGAGTGCAGAGAGGCTCTAACAATAATTGCAAATTCCAAAGAGGAATTTGGCATAGGATCTTGCACACATTTTGCACTAATTTTTCTTGAAGTTTATGAAGATCCCATGAGAAAAATGTTAGGGAATATTGGAGATACATTCTCCATTGAATTTGAATTATCTACTAGGGGTTTGAATTAGTCATTTTTCTCCTGGAAGTTCAATAAGGTAGATTTATTATCCATTGGATTCGAAATCCCTATCAGGGGTTCTAATGGTTAGAAGTGTTGTCACAGGGTGAAGAGAGTAACTTCATCGATACTTTATTTGGTAGGAAATGGGGAAATATTGTGCAAAACATATCCATTATAGCACTTGCAATTGCAGAAGAGGGGGACAATCTTGAGCAAGTGACCTAGTTGTTGTGCTCATTTTGTAGGAGAGGGGGGGAATATTGGACAAGAGAGTTTAATCATGGTAAGTGGTTCTCTAGGAGAGGGGGAAAATCTTGTTAAGGAGGCCACTTTGGCCATATATTATATTTTGGGAGAGGGGGGAAATACAGAGAAAGAAAGTGCAGTGATATTCATAGGTTGTATTTTAAGAGAGGAGGGCAATCTTGAGAAAGAGGGGTTAGAGATCACATCATTGTTTTGAATGATGAGTGAATTCCAATGTTTGAGTACTATCCTTAGGGATCAAGTTAGGAGAGACCTTATCCTATGAATTCCAAGACCTTGTCTCGGGGGTTAATTGCACAAGAAACATATGATTGAAAATGTCTAAGGCTAGGAGGAAAGTTGTTTGGTTGATGCCAGTTGTCCCTTATAAAAGATAAGTGCTTGTGGTATTTATTTAATTTATGTATGCTACTGTAGATGTTCCCATGGAGGATATTGGATCTCTGTCATTATATGTTATTAAATTGTATATATTCTCATGGTTAATGGCTATCCCTATGTTGGTAAATTGGCAGCTCATGGAAGGGGTATGTTGATGTATTAAAACTATGGTTTCTAGTTAGCTTGTTTACAAATTTTATGATTATAGTAGGTCTAATTTTAGGATAGTCCATATGGAAGTATATGGTTGTTTCGGATCATATTATCCATGGGTTTATGGATATGATTTAATGAGGATGAATATGATCTAAAAGCAGTGGCACAAACCTGCTATTTGTGGTAGAATAAACTATTAATTTGATGTATTCTTTAGGAGGCTAGTTTTTACAAATTCTGAAAAGTCATGGGTCTGATATTTGTACAATCCATGTGTCCATACATGGTTGTACTGTATCATATCCCACATGGGACATAGACTCATAATTTATTGTATTTAAATCTGATATGCATTAATGTATAAATTTGTGTTAAGGAAAGTTAGTAACACTAATTTTACTATGATGTTTATAAGCTAGTATTTGTGGAATTATGTTCATGGGAAGACTTGATATTTAGGGTACACCACATGGTTGTGTATGGATACCATATTATATCAAATATTTGATTGAAATTCTAAAATAGTTATTATAGATTTTCTTATGAAAGGTGTTTAAATTTTGTCTCCTTATAAAGTGTAAATGCTTGAATGTTTATGGTCTAAAATGGAGTTTTGTGAAGGAGTATATGTATAAATTATTTATTTGATCAGATGGATATGGGTGGATTCTCATATATTTAATTATAGTAATACATCATGAGAAATGGTTCTATTTTTAATATCCATGATTCATTACAATGCATTGTGTATAGATTGGGGAACTAGGTTGCATTGGAAGGGAATTCTTCCTTAATTATTGAATGTTCTCAAAGTTTTAAATTGTTTGCATGTTAGTATGACCTTGAAGGGTGTTATTCCACCATTCTTAGCTTATATTCACCCACCCCCTTTATTAAATATCCTAGTTACCTAACCTTTGTATGCATTCTAGGGTTTGGTATGTTACATTTCCTCATATAACCCCAATATTATGATTTTCCCCTCAACAACCTCCTTCTTTAGGTGGTACAACTGCTTAAAAGGATTAAAACATCATCAGCTTGGATTTCTTAAGCCAATATGAGGGTCAATACATAATAAAAGTAGGTCCAAGTCGGCATAATGAGGTGTGATAAAACAAGTATGATAACCCTTTCACACACAATCACCTTATTCAAAGATTAAAGATGAGTGTGGTTGGGAGCCCCTAATCCATGTGACCAAATGGAGTCATCCCAATAGGAAACATACACCAAACTAGGGCACAAATGTCCCAACATGATGATGGAATTCTTCCCATAAAGGGGCAGTGAACAATGCAACTAATACAACACTTCTTAGAATGAAAACCAAGAGGACCTACCATGACTAGAACATGTGTTTTGAGCCTTTGCAAATCAACAATCTAAATATGAAGCCCAAACATGGCCTTTATATATACAAAATGAACCCTCCTCTATGGAAACCTAGTATGGCACACTACATAGTATCTAGAGAGTAACATATGGATCCAACTATGAGACATGTGATTCTCCTATGAGTGCATGAGAACCTTTAAATATTCTAGGACATGTAAACCTACACACACCTCAGCAACAAAATTTATCAAATGCATACGAGGAAGACACTTTCATATTTCCTTGTTCAAATAAAAATGAAATGTAGTAAATATCAAGTGCAATGCTTGAGTAAAAGTAAATGATGAAATCAAATGCTTATGCAATAAATTCTGCAACCTACCTTCCTATTCTAAGCATAATAAAAGAATAAAGTCAAGTGAAATTGTACCAACAATGAAGCCATCTTAGAATATTATTCATTTTATGACTTCTCCCTTTCTCTTTAGCAATAATCCAAGAAAAAACTAATCCACTAATGAACTAAGTAGAAGTCATTACCTTCATCGAAATGTAGATATAATTATAGAAGATATCATGGACCTTGAAGTAATCAAAATATTTCCATACATAAATTCTTTTCTCACGGGACCTTTCTATCCATGCTTGGATTGGGTTCAAGTACAAACTTCCTTGGTCATATTCTTGTTTCCCAAAATCTTTTTTCTATCCCAATTGTCATTAAAAACTAGAAATGAGATTTTCATAATGAGGTTGAAAACATTCTACCTTGTTGTTCAAAAAAGTGTGTATTTGCTTGTCGTCATCAAACACCTGCCAATGTCCCATATTATTAGGCATGGATGGTCTAAACACTATTTCCATATTCTCTTTTTTTACAAAGCCTTCACATGGAGACAAGTTTGAAGCATAAACTGGTAATGCATATGCTTATTGGTTTTGATATCTAAGGACCACTTTTAAATATATAGAAATGAAATATTCCATTACCAAGTGGATTACATCCCTATAAATTCTCAACCTTTCATTTTCACAGCCAAATTTTTCTCTTACTTGCATCACAATAAGGGTAGAGTCTCCATTAATATTTAACAATTTAATATCACAATCTTTAGCTAGCTTAAATCTCAAATTCTAAATAAAAAGAAAAATCACAAGCATGACCAAATGGGGAAGTTAATACAATATGTACACCCATACTTGATCGGTATTTGACCCTGTTGAAGTTCATTGTCAAAAAATTAGTAGTAGCATCTTGTCATCGAAAAGTCACATTAGTGCTTGAGAAGCATGGATGAGAATGCTCACAGAAATCAACCGTATGAGAATGTGAACTCAGTTACTCATCATCATCAACATATATCCCCATATGTAACTCCATATCATCATCAATGGTGAGTAAGTATAGCAGAACTAAATCCTAAGGAATCTCATCTAATATTGGTTGCAGAGACATATACATTATGATGTGATGAAATTTTAAAGACAACATTTAGAATTCTTTTTATTTGAGGAATTAAACAAATTTTCTAATGTAAAAATTATATATTATAAAATATTATTAAATTTCCTATATTTTGTATTTTAACTTCATTCTAAAATTAATTGTGTAGGTACCTCAAATTGTCTCTTGAATTCAGAAGTTCGATGTTTTTTCAATTTTAAGTGGAAACTAAAGTGTCTTTAAAGGATCTCATGTTTGTGCACCAATCGTACATTGAAAGGATTCCTTAATTGACTTGTTAGCACTTGGGTTGTGGTCTCTTGTTTAGTACCATGTTCACCTTTATGTGAACCATATGTTGATAATCAGTTTATCCCCGATTTTATGTTTTGTGAAACCTCCTAGGTGTTGGAATTGGCAATTCCAATACATGTGCATTCTAGTTGGAGCTATCCATACAATTAGAACTTGGGAATTAGTAATTGAAATTTGGGAATTGCTTTACCTATGCATTTTGGGCATTGTGGATTTCAATATTTTCAAATGTTTATGGATCAACAAACAATGGTGTGATATGGGGTCTATGCTCCAAGTGGAAAATATATGACTCCCTAGTTAACTTTTCCCACGCTCTCAGTGGGGATATTCCATATTCCACTCCCCTATTGCAATTGGGTTACTAATTGTTTATTTCAAGCAATATGTAGTATTATAGGTTTCCATGGTAGATGCTAATAAGCAATTCAATACATTCATATGGTGTTGAAAAGATATGAAGGTTTTGTCAAACAAAATAGGGCTTCTCTTATCTACATCTCCAACATAGTTCACAACAATGAAAATCCATCCTACTATGATCTATAGGACATCATTATGAAACATAAAATGTTAAAGTGGAGATCTTGAGGTTGAATGGATATCTATCAAATCTGTCAAAGATGCTATTCTAAAAGGAATCTATTTAGTTCTCTATGTTATACTACAACATTCAGTAAAGAAGAAGAAACCATGTCATAGATGATGGAATACATGGAAATTGAGAATCCAATGCCTCAACAACACCATGGAGATATAGAATAATCCTACAATCATCATTCCTTCCACTAAATTTCTAGCATGATATGTAAACCCATTTTTGCATTAACCATATATTATCATATATATACTTGTAATGGTCTCTTAGCTTTCTTTGAAAGATACTTTAGGACATAGATAGACTCTTTTTGTTGTGACCACACCCAAGAAACCTCATACTTTTGTTTTATTGAACTCTACAGTTTGGATGCAACCTTCTAAATGCAACTTTATACGAGGCTAGTTTTTATAAATTCTGAAAATTTATGGGTCTGATATTTATACAATCCATGTGGTTGTACATGGCTGTACCGTATCAGATCCGTCATGGATTATAGACTGATAATTTCTTGTACTTAGATCTGATATGCATTAATGTATAAATCTGCATTATGGAAAGTTAGTAATGCTAATTTTACTATGATGTTTATAAGCTAGTATTTGTGGAATTATGTTCATGGGATTAATTGATCTTTAGGGTAGACCACATGGCCATGTGTGGCTGCACCGTATTATATCTGAGATGGGATTGGAATTCTGAAATAATTATTATATATTTTCTTATGAAGGGTGTTTAAATTATGTCTCCTTAGAAAGTGTGAATACCTGAATGTTTATGGTCTAAAATGGCGTTTTGTTAAGGAGTATAAGTCTGAATTATTTATTTGATTATATGGCTATGAGTAGCTTCCCATAGGTTTAATGAAAGTTAGACATCATGATAAATGGTTATATTTTGATAATCCATGAGTCATTACACTACATTCCATATAGATTGAGGAGCTAGGTTGCATTGGAAGGACAATATTCCTTAATGGTTGAATGTTATCAAAGTTTTAAATTGTTTGGCATGTTAACCTGACCCTTATGGGTGTTATTCCACTTTTCTTAGATTAAATTCATCCATCCCCTTTATTAAATATCCTAGTTTCCTGACCTTTGTATGTATTCCAGGGTTGGGTATGTTACAATGCTCCATCTAACCCCAAGATTGTGATTTTTACCTCAGCAACCTCCTTCTTTAGGTGGTATGACCTCTTCAAAGGATTCAAACATCATCAATTTAGATTTCTTAATCCAAGAGGATGGTCACTAGATAATAAAACTAGGTCCAAGTGTGCATAATGAGGTGTGCTAAATCAAGTATGACAACCCTTACAAAAAAAATCACCTTCTACAAAGATTAAACACGAGTGTGGTTAGGATCCCCTAATCTATGTGACAAAATGTAGTCATCCTAAGAAGAACCAGACACCAACCTAGGGCATAAATGGCCCAAAATGATGATGGACTTATTTCAATCAAGGGGAAGTCAACAGTGCCACTAAGTCAACACTTATTAGAATGAAAACCAAGAGGACCTACCATGACCATACCATGGGTCTTAAGACTCACCATACCAATAATCTACATAAATGAAGACCAAACTTGTCCTTTACATATAAAAAATTAACCCTCCTCTATGGCAATCTAGTATGTCACACTACATAGTATCTATAGAATAACAAATGAATCCAACTATGAGACATGTGAATCTTCTAGGAGTGAATGAGAAGCTGTAAATATTCTAGAACATGTAGACCTACACACATTTCAAAAAAAAATATTATCAAATGCATAGGAGGAAGACACTTTCATCTTTCCTTGTTCAAATCAAAATGAAATGCAATAAATAAAAAGAGCAATGCATGAGCAAACATAAATGATGAAATCAAATTATTATGCAATAGATTATGCATCCTACCTACCTATTCTAAGAAAATTAAAATAAATAAGTCAAGTGAAATCGTACCGCCGGTGAGGCCATCTTAGCATATTATTTATGCTAGGGATTCTCCCTTTCTCTTTAGCAATAATCCAAGAAAAAACTATGTCACTAATGAAATAAGAAAAATTCATTACCTTCATTAGAATGTATCTATAATGATCGAATATATCATGGACCTTGAAGAATTCAAACTCTTTCCATAAAATTAATTCTTTTATCACAAGCCCTTTCTATCCATGCTTGGGTCAGGTTCAAGTACAAACTACCTTAATCATTTTCTTTTTTCCCAAAATATTTTTTCTACCTCAACTGTCTTTCAAAACCATCAAGGATATTTGCATAATGAGGCTGAAAAAATTCTCCCTTGTTGTTCATAAAATTGTGTATATGCTTATTGTCATCAAACACTGACCAATGTCCCATATTATTAGGCATGGATGGTCTGAACACTATATCCATCTTCTCCTTTTTTACAAATCCTTCATATGGATACAAGTTGGAAGATTAAACTGCCAATGCATATGCTTATTGGTACTCATCTCTAAGGACCACTTTTAAAGATATAACAATGAAATATTTCATCACCAAGTGGACTACATCCTTATACCTTCTCAACCTTTCATTCTTGCAGGAAACTATTTCTCTTACTTGCATCACAATAAGGTTAGAGTCTCCATTAATATTTAACAATTTAATATCACAATATTTATCTAGCTTAAATCTCAAATTATAAACAGAAAGAACAATGACAAGAAGGGCCAGATGGCGAAGTTAATACAATATCTACACCCATACTTGATCAGTATTTGACCCCATTAAAGTTCATCATCAAGAAATTACTAGTAGCTTCTCATCATCCAAAAGTCACATTAGTCCTTGAGAAGCATGGATGAGAATGCTCGGAGAAATCAACTATATGAGAATGTGAATTCGGTTACTCATCATCATCAATGCATATTTTGATATGTAACCCCATATAATCATCAATGGTGTGCAAGTATAGTAGAAAAACATCGTAATAAATATCATGTAATATTGGATGCAAAGACATATACATTATAATGTGATGAAAATTTAAAAACGATGTTTATAAATATTTTTTTTAGAGAAATTAAGCAAATTTTCCAATGTAAAATTTAGATATCATAAAATATTATTAAGTTTCCTATATTTTGTATTTTTATTTCATTCTAAAATTAATTGTGTATGTACCTCAAATTGTCTCTTGAAGTCATAAGTTACACGTTTTTTCAATTTTAAGTGGCAAAAAAAGTTTCTTTACAGGATATTATGTTTGTGCACCAACCCTAGAATTAAAGGATTTCTAAAGAGTCTTGTTAGTGTCTGGGTCGTGGTCTCTTGTTTAGTCCCATGTTAACCTTTATGTGAACCATTTGTTGATAGTTGGATTATCCCCAATTTTATGTTTTGTGAAACCTCATAGGTGTTGGAGTTGGTAATTCCAATCCTTGTGCATTCTAGTTAGAGTTATACAAACAATTAGAACTTGGGAATTGGTAATTGCAATTTGGGAGTCGTTATACCTATGCATTTTGGGCATTGTGAATTCCAATATTTTTCAAATGTTTATGGCTCGATAGACAATGGTGTGATCCGGGGTTTATTCTCTAAGTGGAAATATGTGACTCCCTTGTTAACTTTTCCCACACTCTCAATGATGATATTCCATACTCCACTCCCCTATTGCATTTAGGTTACTAATGGGTTATTTTAAGCAATATCAACTAGTTAGGTTTCCTTGGTAGATGTCAATAAGTGATTCAATACATTCATATGATGTTTAAAAGATATGAAGGTTTTGTCAAAAAAAATAGGGCTTCTCTTATCTACCTCTCCAACATAGTTCACAACAATGAAAATCCATCCTACTATGAGCTACATGACATCATTATGAAACATAAAATGTTAAATTGAAGATCCTGAGGTTGAATGCATATCTTCAAATCTATAAACGATGCTATTCTAAAAAGAAACTATTTGGTTCTCTAGGTTATATTCCAATAGTCAGTAAAGAAGAAGAAATGATGCAGGTGAAATCTAGCAAACCTAAAATTGATCCCTACTAGTAGAAATCATTGAATAAGTCTTCTTCTACAAGCTCAATCCTAGAAGGTTTTTTCCGTAGTACAGATTTCCTCAAATCTGTTCCTGTAGTTCTGGTTCCACAACTCAACCCCCTGCAACCAGATTTCCGCAACTTAGTTCTTTGCAGGATTGGTTCCACATCTCAATTCTCGCAATTAAGTTCTCCACAAAATACTTTCCACAAGATCCTTTCTGCAATTACAGATTATGGATTTGCAATTCTCAGTTTCCAAAAACTGACGAACTTCCGCAAACTTGTGGACACAATGGTCCTTTTTGCACTTGGATTACATATTGCTGGTTATGGATCCTCCTTCCCACTTCTCCAAATATGGGATTCTACAATTTTCCTTCCACACTTCCTTTTTTGCAATTCTTCTGACCCATCAATCTTTTGCAGGCTCCTTCCTGACCGTTGATCTAATATCGGATGCGAGTCTCACCTTAACACTTGTGAATCTTTACTTTTCCTTTGCGGAAATTAAGCACAACCTTTGATCTACTGAATTTCACATATTCTTGACTCACGCTGTAATAGTCGAATTAATCCATGGAATTATCAATTTGTTATGTGGAAACAAATCTACTCTTTTGGGAATTCTTCAATGTCTTACCAGACCATCGAATTACATACACAAAGAACTTAAAATCATGTTTCTAGCTATTGAAAGAAGACATCAAATATATGAACACACATGCAGATATTTTAAACTCTGTTCTTTATTCAATTAACTAGCACACATACACTCTTGAGCTATTATCATTCCCCTATGCATACTTATACACTAGATCAATTACACTTAAATAGAGGTTCATCAACCTGTCAGATCGAAATAGCAAGATCTGAACCCTTAACAAAATAAATCTACAACTAACCTATCCTCGAGCAATATTTTTCAATATTCGACGACAATAGTGGTAAATTTCTAGTTATTACAATCAAAATAAATCCTAACAATGAAACCTATCCTTCTAGAATTGATTACATGGAAAAACAAGAATAACATTGACTGCTTATTCAACAAACAAAGGACTTTGTCTTGATGCTCCTGCATCATAATCTAGGGGAAAAAATAAGTCTTCAATAAGTCTTCAGGGTGTCCATTGTACCTCGAAATCTCTAGTTCTTTCATCCACGTTTCGTCTTCAGATGGTTGATCCTTCCACTTGACCAAATACTGAAAATATTATTCGTTTCTGGTCTTCTTTGAAACCCTTTTGTCTAGGATAGCTTCAATCTGTAGATTTTATTTTTGTGGTAACTATCCTTGCCAATATATAAATGAACCATCTTAACCTGAAGTCATTTCTTCTTCCTAAACACCTAAATCTAAAAGGATATATATCTGAAACATTAAAAAATGGAGAAATTTGAAGATAAGAAGGAAGTTCTAATTCATAAGCACTCATAGAAAACTTCATCAAAATTTTACATGGTCCATTCTTCTTGAGCTTTAATTTTAGGAAACCTCTCTTTCCTAAGATAAGCCATTACTAAATATCCAACCTGAAAATTAACTTCCTTTCTTTTCATATCTGTTCTACATTTGTATTTCCTGCACTTTCCTGTAATTTCTTCTTAACATTTTCCTGTATCTCATGCATATTGGATGCAAAATATTCACCCTCTGCACTTATTCTTTCTTATCCTCCCAAATTTCTAAGTTCATATACTCCTATTGGGTCCATACCATACATAATCTGAAAAGGACGCATACATGTACTTCTGTTAGGTGAATAATTGTAGGCAAAATCAGCTTGAGCAAGAGCTAAATCCCATTGCTTTAGACTTTCATAAACAAGAATTCTCAGTATATTTCCCAAACTTCTATTCACCACTTTGTTCTAACCATCAGTCTAAGGATGATAAGCAGAACTAAAACTAAGATTGGTACCCAATTTCTTCCATAGAGTTCTCCAAAAATGACCAACAGATTTAGTATCCCTATCAGACACAATTCTTAAAGGCAAACCATGCAACTTTACAATTTATGAAAAGAACAAGTTACCAATGTTTGTTGCATCACTGGTCTTCTTACAAGAAATAAAATGAGCCATTTTTTAAAACCTATCCACTAGAATATAAATAAAATCATTTCCCCTCTGTGTTATAGGAAACCCCAAAACAAAATCCATATTGATGGAATCTCAAGGCCTAGCTGGAATAGGTAGGGGTTGATATAGTCCAGTATTTTGTCTTCTCCCTTTGGCATGTTGACAAATATTGCAATTTTCAACAAACTTCTTTACATCATGCTGCATTCCTGGCCAAACATAAAAATTGCTCACTTGAGTAGATGTTTTATCCTGTCTAAAATGTCCCGACAAACCTCCACTGTGTTTCTCCAATACCAAATTTTCTCTCATAGAACATTTTGGAATACATAACTTACTATTTTTGAACAATGATCCTTTTGGTAACATATAATCCAACCATTGGCTCGTATTATGGGAAACTGGATTCTCATAGGATGCATATACATCTTTGAAATTTTCATCTTCTTTATGCCTATTAACCAAATTTTCAAATCCCAAAGTACTGACCTTAAATTCCTTCAAGATCAAACTTACTATGCTTAAAGCATCAACAACTTTATTAGATTTTCCACTTGTATGCTTGATCACAAAGGTAAACTTCTACAGAAATTCCACCCACTTAGCATGTTTATGATTCAATTTAGGTTGACTATTTATAAACTACAAAGAATGATTAACATAATATAACACAAACTCTTTAGGAATAAGGTAATATGTCCATTTCTTGAGAGCTTGTACAACAACATATAACTCCTTGTCATATGATGAATAATTTTGTTTTGCCTCATTTAAATTTTCACTAAAATATGTTAACGGTCTCTGTTCTTGACTCATAATAGCCCCTAATTCTCTCCCACTAACATCTATCTCTACCTGGAAAACCTTATCAAAACTTGACAAAGCTAGAATAGACTTCTCAGTGATCTTCGTTTTCAACAATTTGAAATTTATGTCAGTTGCTACTGTCCACATGAAAGGTTGTCTGCTTCCCCTGAAAGGCACAAATTTGACTAAAATTCCTGATGAATTTTATATAAAAGCTTGCAAGACCATGAAAATTTCTTACCCCATACGCATTCCTTGGAATTGGCTAACTTAAAATTTCTTGCACCTTATCTGGATCCATTTTCAACCCTTCTTTTGAAACTACGAATCCCAAATAAATCAAATCTTTCTTCAGGAAACTACACTTTTCATATTTATCAAAAACTTCTCCTTTTGTAAGGTTTCCAACACCAATTTAAGATGTCTCAAATGTTCTTCTTTATTATTATTGAAAATCAGAATATCATGCAGATACACTGTATCACAAATTTTCCAGTGTATTCTTTCAAGACCTTATTCATCAATCTCATAAAAGTATTAGGTGCATTAGTAAGCCCAAATGGCATTACTAACCACTCATACAGTCCATTGTTAGTCTTGAATGTAATCTTCCATTCATCCCCTTCTCTTATCCTTATTTTATGATAACCACTTTTCAAATCTATCTTTGAAAAATATTTTGAACCACTCAAACAATCCCCAAATCATCGATGCAGGGTAAAGGAAATATGTACCTGATAGTGATCTTATTAATTTCTCTGGAATCGTTGCACATTCTCCATCCACCATCCTTCTTTGGGCTAAGTGTGGTGGGTACTCCACAATGAATCAAACTTTCTTTCGCCAAACCTTTCTCCAATAGCTCCTGAACCTGCTGTTTGATCTCTTCATTCTCTTCAGGAGTTAATCTATAGGATTCCTTATTAGGTAATCTTTCACTAGGTATTAAGTCAATATGATGACTAATACTTCTCATAGGAGGTAAAGAATTTGGTAACTCATCCACAATAATATCAACATATTCATCCAGCAAAATTCTAACTTCAATAGGAAAATCATCTAAATTTATAGAAGTTAAAATTACCTTTGGTCTACCAACAAGATAAATATTCAATTCTTCTTCTTTCTTGACTTCTTGGAACAATTATTTTCTAGTCATCAGCATAATATTCGACCCTGAACCTTCTTGAAATGCTTCATCCTCCAATGGTGACAATGTATGTCTTTTTCCATCCTTTTCCATAGAATACATGTTCTTTCTTCCATCATGAACAACTTTTCTATCATATTTCCATGGCCTCCCTAAGAGTATATGGCATATATCCATAGACCATATCAGTGGAGACCAAATTATCTCTACCACTGCCGTCAATGAACATCTTACAACACTTATCTTGTGACTTGCATTTAGTCCTGAATAGAATCTTTCTCTGGGATGGTTCATGCAATTTCTTCCCTGTCTTTACTAAAAATCTCTTCAGCATAAGAGACTCTCCTTCCTCAGAAGGATTATTCACCTCTTCTTCTTTCTCATTGGAATCCTCAAGATCCTCAACAATGTTTCCATTTCTCTAAGCTACAGGTTTATTCTTTGGGAACTCCCATGACATGTGTCCAATTTCTCCACATGTATAGAATTTCAATTCTATATTTATTCCTCTTCCTCTGACTCCTCTAAATCCTCCTCTTTAGGGTGTGTGATTACTAGATCCTTTTGCCTCATCCTTAGAGGTTTGAAACTTACCTCCTCTGTTTGGAGATCCTCTGGCATAACCTCTCCCTTGATTCTTCTGGTTTTGTTTTCTTAGTATCTTTTCTTATACCCCTAAGGCTGCTTGATAAGCATCTTTAACAGTTTTCAAATTCAATAAGCTAATCTCATCTTGTATCTCAAATATCAGTCCATTTATATATTTGTAAACTCTTTCTATGTTCCCTTGTGTATGTCTAGCTCTAATAATCAACTTAAATAACTATTTTGTATATTCTTTAACATTCATACCTTTTTGTCTAAGATTCTGTAATTATATGATGAGATTCAACTTATAATCCTTAGGCATAAATTGAATTTTACTTTTATACAACATTTTATCCCAATATTTGATTTTAGGCTTACCTCTTTTTCCTCTATGGATTTGAAGTTCATCCCACCAGATATATGCATGCCCTTTCAGTCTGGTCGTTGCATATCTCGCCTTCTTTTATCTTCAATTTATTGAAAGTCAAAATACCTTTTTAAAGCATTTATCCAGTCCATGAGTTCTTCAACATTAATATTACCTTCATACATAGGGACTTCAAATCTGGGTCTGTTACTATCCTTCATTAAAATCTTCAATACTTTTACTTCTTTAGTAACCTCTTCTCGCTTGTCTTCAAAGGATTCTTCTTCATCATTGGTGTTTGTAATCTCAGAATTCTTTCACTCTATAGCTTCCATCCTAGATTGGAGTTCTCTTAATTACCTTTGCATGTCTGTCTCTGTAGCTTATTTACCTCGACCATGTCCTACAGGGACTCTACGTGGTCATCCTTGCCTCGGCATCATCTTTCTACAAGCTCTGATAATATCTGATACCAAAATTGATGGCAGGTGAATGATATCAGACCTAAAATTTATCCCTACCAGCAGAATTCACTGATTAAGTCTTCTTGTGCAATCTCAATCCCACAAGGTTGTTTCCACAGTTCTGGTTCCGCAACTCTCCCGTCTGCAACTCAACTCCCCGCAACCATGTTTCCACACCTTGGTTCTTCACAGGATTGGCTCCAGAACTCAATTCCCACAATTGATTTTTCTGCAAAATCATTTCTGCAAGACCATTTTTGCAATTACAGATTGCATATTGCGGATTTGCAATTCTCAAATTCTAAAAACTGATGTACTTCCACAAACTTGTGGCCACAATGGTCCTTTCCGCACTTGGATTGTAGATTGTGGGTTGCGGATCCTCCTTCCCACTTCTTCAAATATCGACTTCCACAATTTTCCTTCTGCACTTCCTTTTCCACAATTCTTCTGAGACGTTGATCTTTTGTGGGATCCTTCCTAACCATTGGTATGAGATCAGATGCAGGTCTGACCTTAACACTTGCATATCTTTACTTTTACTTTGCGAAAATTAACCATAACCATTGATTTGCTCACTAATACATTTGGTCGTATTTTTCCATGAAATATTTCCACGTTTTGAACATTCGTGGATTAATGCTTCATTTTTTTATCATGGCAGAAAAACCATGGCAATATCGACATTTTTAATTTTAGAGGAACTTTCGTCTCTATATCGACGATATATGGCTATCTTTGCACATCTGCCAAACCAATTCCAACTTTCAATGCACAGGTCAACTCAAGCATTTTCGGCACATTTTCTATAGTTTCAACAAGGTTCTTAGTGATTTATTGAGTGTGGACTAATCCCGGATTTATTTATCAACCATATCCAAAACTAGAGAGATCAGTCATACTCTACTTCTTCAACAGGTGAATCAACCGGAAAAAGAAGATCGACCAACCTTTAGAGGAAAATATGGAACCTATGGGAAATGACATGCCTTCACTTTCCCTTGAAGAAGATGTTGCTATCATAAATTTGGTTGGAATGCATGGAAATGAAAATGCAGATCAATGGGAGGAATTTGTGAACAATGATATGGACCATTCACCAACGAGTGATGAAGACCTAATTCATGCCAAATATTCTTTTGATGGTAGATTTGTTTTTTCTTTATTTGCTAAAATGGTACATTTCAAAGAACAATATACCTTGTGGGAGGATTCCTTCAAAGCTAGCGACGAATTGTGCAGAAATAAGGATGTCGAAATTCTTGATTTGGTACATCGTGTTACAGGTTTAGAGAAAATAATTGTGGAAATTGAAAAAATAATTGGCAAAAGGATCAACTTATTAAGGATCAATGTTCTAAATTTACCGTAGTTTTGGCAGAGTCGATTTCTGACCTTGACAAACTGAAATACATGTATCAGTCTCAAAAGAAAAAAGATGACGAAACTATAGGGAGACTTGAAAATGACCTAAAAAACAGGCCTAAAGTTTTGAACATGCCACCACTGAAGACTGTATTTGGTAAGGAAGCAGAACTTTAGCAAGAATTGAAGCAGAAAGAAACATTTATTGTAGGTTTGAAGGTTGAGTTTCAAAGGGCATTGAGAGAAATGATCATTAAACAACAAAATGAGACTGCAGAATATGAAGCAAGATTGGAAAAAATTGAATAAAACAATTAAAAACAAAAATGAGTTGCCACAAAAAAAGAGAATTGAAAGAATTTCAACAAATCTTGAGGCCAAAGTGCTGGAAGAGGAAAAAAATCAACAGTCAAGGGTAAACAAGTCTGCACACTAGAAGAATCAACAGTCAAGGGCAAATAGGTCTGCACACCTGAAGAATCAACAATTAAGGGTAAATAGGTCTACACACCAAAAAAATCAACAGTCAAGGGTAAAAACGTCTGCACACCAGAAGAACCAATAGTCAAGGGTAAACAAGTCTGCACACCAGAAGAATCAACAGTCAAGGGTAAAAAGGTCAGTAAAACAAAATAATCCATAGCGGAGGGTAAAAAGGCCATCACACCAAAAAAATTTGGCAGTACAAAACAATGTGATGTAACTATGGAGAGATTACTTCAGTTTCAGAAGTCCTTGCAACAATGATAGAAGACCTTGAATGAAGCTACTTCAACAATTAATGTTCTTGAGGTTACATTTGGCTCATCAGATCCAACATTGAAGAAGAAGATAGAGGAGAAGGAGGCCGAAATTAGAGACCTTCACCAAAACTATTGGAGAAGGGAAAAGCACTACATTTGGGATGTGATAGTGAGACACAAGATTTGAAATCCCAAATTAAAGCTTTGCAAAATAAACCTGTGGCAGAAGCAATTTTGTATACTCCATCTGATAGCGATTTGAGGGCACAAGAGCTCAAGAAGGAGGTACAATAGGTCAAGAGAAAATTAAGTGCAGTTCAATCTAAACTGAAGTGGACAAAGGATGATCTTAAAAGAAAGGAAGATGAGCGCTCAAATAAGAAAAATAATAATGTAGAGATGTTGAAGAAATGCCTAGAAGAAAAAGATAGATTGCATACAAAAGTGATAAATCTTGCAAACAAAGTAAAATAACAAGAAAAACAATTAAAACATATGGCCGATGAAGCTTCTGTAGAAGTGGAGGGTTTTGGAAAAGGAAAGATAAGCTATAGCAAATTTTCTTATTCTAAAAAGGAGGAATTGCAAAAACCTCCCAAGCAGCGTAGAATTCTAAAATAATATGGTGTACATTTGATGTCTATGTACATACTAATATTGTTGTAATATAAATTGTGAGTATTTCTTGGCAATGCATACATTTTGATATATTTAATGTGTTTCTAATGTGTAATACAAGTGTAATGTGTAATCCATATGTGCATTTTCCCTATATCTAAGAGAGTTTAATGTGCGACCCATACTGAGAAGTGTGTATGAAACTACAAATGATGAAATATATTCTTCGCAATATATTCTACAAATGAATTGACATATGAAATATTCTACAAATTAATTGACATATGGAATATTCTTGAAATATATTCTACAAATGAATTGATAGATCATCATTTCATGCTATATTGAATAAATTGCACTATAACATAGACATACCAACCTTTTCTACAAACTCTTGTACTCATTTATGTAAATTGTAAGATCTACAATAAAATCCAAGTCATCCAAAACAACAATTGATAGTATTTTCCAATTTTTCATGGCCAGAATTAAAAATGCACACCAATTCCAATTGAAGTACATCGTAGGTATGAAATTTGAAAGTTTTCATACAAAAACCTAATTAGACTAGTATAGTTTTAATTTCAAACATAAATTAAACTTATATTGTGAAATAAGAATGCATCCAACATTTGAAATGAGAACAGGAACAACTGTAAATGTTGGTTTCCTGTTGACGAGCATCATAGTTTGGAAACCAATCTCATGGCTCTGCAAGTTTGTATCGTTTGTTTCTTTTTTATTATAATATAAATCATCATCATTCGTTGCAGAAATTAATAAATAAGAACATAACATATATAATACATTATGAGGAAAAAAACAAAGATAATGCAAAAATATAACCAGATCGATACTCAAGAAAGTTTTAAAAGGGGCCCAAGAGAATTTTTTATTATATTATGCTTTCATTACAGAGCAGACAACTCCTTCAATAATAACTTTCCCTACTACCTATTAAATTCTATTTATAGACCTCAAGGATCGGATTGACCATGTTACAAGTGGATTTCATTTGAGGAAACTGAAATGTCGATTCACCCACGAGCCAACTCGTCCTCTGCTGTACTTTCCTGGCTTCAAACGAATATACCAACTACTGTGGAACAAGGAAAACATGAAAATGCAACACAGGGGGGAAAATAGGGTTGAAGTGGACATGTTTCAATGCTAAGGGTAGAAAGGGAGTAGAAGAGGAAGTTGCATTCCAGTTATCTGGATGGGATATGAGAGCAGAGAAGAATTATAACAGAGATGCACAGTGCATGAGAGGTATTTAAGGAGAGAAGGGAAATACCAATGAAAGAAGAAAATGGCAAGGAAGAGAGAAATTCACAGACAAATATGGCTCAGCAAAAAACAACATGCAATACCCATCTGGTGTGGACAAATTAAAAGCTGGAATTGAAGAAATCAATCCTATTATGCCACCGAGAGGGAATGCTTAGGTTGTTGAAGAGGGACAGGGTGCTGAATCAGTGTAGGAAAGACTTCACTAAGTGATGGGAAATGAATGTCAAACAAACATAAAAACAATAAGATGGAATGGAACTGCCAATGAAATCCATTGAACCTAGATGAGACCGTCTCCAATTTTTTTCAATTCTACCCATTTCACTCATACTATCAGTGAACTCAAATTTGTGCACATCTGTGGCCATAATGGACAAAAATTAATGAACATAGAGAATGGATTGAATACCACATAGCCTACTGATAATAGTGATCCATATTTATCAATCTTACATAAGAAGCAACATGATTGGTAATTGACTGTAGCTGCTAGGAAGGAATCCATGGGGTCAGGCCAAATATGGATATGTGTACTATGTTGGCCCTTGGAATAATTGAAAGGTGGGAAAAAAGGTTAATCATGATGAAAAGATGAGTTCATGTCTGGGTGATGCAATCATTCTCAATGCCGCCAGAATCCGACTCGATTCAGGTTCATCGAATCCTAGAATTTGATGGTTTGTTATGTGACGTATTTGACACTTGGTTGAAAGTTCAGAATATGACAGGTAGGGAAAAACGAAAACTGCCATTTATAGTTCTATATGATTATATGACATATTTTACACTCAATACATTCAGCATGTGTATGATAGGTTGACGTATGGGAAAATGAAATCAGGCATGTGCGTGGATTTTGCTGAAGCAAATCAATTTTGGATTGCTTTACTCAAATGCACGCCCAACATGAAAAAACTGTGGTTTAGGGAAATTAGACCTGCAAAAACATGCAAAAACTACAAAAAATGTTGTTTAGGGAAATTAGACCAAGACTAGGAGAAGATAAAAAATTGTTCAAGTATGGAATTATTGGTAAAATATGCCTAACTGGCCTTAGGGAAATGCTCGCCACAACTCATAGGATGATGATAAAAATATTATGAGAGTGTAGATCTCTAGATTCTTGTATGGTGCATCCAACCATATAATTATCCTGACCAAAAAGTCTTTTAGTACGAAGATATCAATCTGCCAAAAGTGCCTCTCAGCCATATTTGCACTGCTGTAGAAAAATTCCCACCGAGGAGAGAGAAAGAAGCTCCAGAAGATGAAAGTTGTCTTGACAGATTGACCTTATTGGCCTCTACCCATTGGGAATCTCACTTGACAAGTTTGAAGGAAAAATGAAATGACCTTGGTGACCTAGGGTTTGAAGAGAATTGGTTAAGTGTTAGACAAAGAGTTTGAGAGACCACTTGGAAATGCTCACAAGGGGGTGTTCCATTGATGATAAAAATGATCAAATGATATGGTCTTGTTAATTTTTGAAATGGATATCTATCCATGGTCTTGGGTTTTCTTATGGTGACCAGATAAGGAAAATGTCAACCTCGCAAAATAGAAGAAAAATCTTATTTTGCATACTAAAGATAGAAAAAATGGCTAAGTGTTGTGAAGGGGCTAAGTGATGCCCGCATTAAGGTTAATGTCTGCACTGAGGATGATGCACACATGGCATGGCATGGCATATATGACGATGTGGCATGAAGTTGAAATCATTGTTGCATTATGACATCTTTCTGGAGAAATACAACAAATTAGTGAAAATCAGGAAATTTGCTAAGTGGGGGAGTATTGGTCCAAGTAGCCTTAAGAGGATGCCCACGATAAATGGTTTGTTGAAGAAAATGCCCACGCCACATGGGGATATTGTAGGATATTGTTTTTTCTACTCAACCATGGTCTCAGTTTTTCAAAAGAGACCCTGAAGAACAATTTATGGACCTACCAAAACTGTGGTTTAGCGAAATTAGACCAAGCCTAGGAGAAGATCAAAAAATGTCCAAGTATGGAATTATTGGTAAAATATGCCTAACTGGCCACAGGGAAATGCCCGCCACATATCATAGGATGATGATAAAAATATTATGAGAGTGTAGATCTCTAGAGACTTGTATGGTGCATCCAACCATATAATTATCGTGACCAAAAAGTCTTTTAGGAAGAAGATATCAATCTGCCAAAAGTGCTTCTTAGCCATATTTTCACTCCTCTAGAAAAATGCCCGTCGAGGAGAGAGAAAGAATCTACAGAAGATGAAAGTGGTTTTTCTAGATTCACCTTATTGAACTATACCCATTGGGAATGTCACTTGCCAAGTTTGAAGGGAAAATGAAATCACCTTGGTGGCCTAGGGTTTGAAGAGAACTGGTTAAGTGTTAGACAAAGTGTTTGAGAGACCACCTTGAAATTCTTGCAAGGGGGTGTTCCATTGATGATAAAAATCATGAGATGATATGGTCCTGTTCATTGTTGAAATGGATATCTATCCATGCTCTTGGTTTTTCTTATGGTGACCAGATAAGGAAAATATCAACCTGGCAAAATAGAAGAAAAATATTATTTTGCACACTAAAGACAAAAAATGGCCAAGTGTTGTAAAGGGGCTAAGTGATGCCCGCATTAAGGTTGATGCTTGCACTAAGGATGATGCATGCATGGAATAACATGGATAATATGATGATGTGGCATGAATTTGAAATCATTGTTGCATTATGACATCGTTTTGGAGAATTATGACAAATTAGTGAAAATCAGGAAATTGGCTAAGTGCGGGAATATTGGCCCAAGTAGCCTTAAGAGGATTCCCGCCACAAATGGGTTGCTGAAGAAAATACCTGCACCACATGTGGATATTGTAGGATGTTGTTTATTCTACTCAACCATGGTCTTAGTTTTTCCAAAGAGACCCTGAGGAAGAATTTATGGACTTGCCAAACCTCTGGTTTAGGGAAATTAGACCAAGCCTAAGAGAAGATAAAAAATTGTCCAAGTATGGAATCATTGGTAAAATATGCCTAGCTGGCCTTAGGGAAATGCCCGCCACAACTCATAGGATGATGATAAAACTATTATTAGAGTGTATATCTCTAGAGATTTGTATGGTTCATCCAACCATATAATTAGCCTAAACAAAAAGTATTTCAGGAAGAAGATATCAATCTACCAAAAGTGCCTCTATATTTACACTGCTCCAGAAAAATGCCCACCGAGGAGAGATAAAGAAGCTACAAAATATGAAAGTGTTTTTTTTCTGGATTCACCTTGTTGAATTATACCCATTGGGAATCTCACTTGACAAGTTTGAAGGAAACATGAAATCACCTTGGTGACATAGGGTTTGAACAGAACTGGTTAAGTGTTAGAAAGAGTGTTTGAGAGATGACTTGGAAATGCTTGCAAGGGGGTGTTCCATTGATGATAAAAATCATCATATGATATGGTCCTCTTCATTGTTGAAATGGATATTTAGCCATGCTCTTGGTTTTTCTTATGGTGACCAGATAAGGAAAATATCAACCTGGAAAAATAGAAGAAAAATATTATTTTGCACACTAAAGATAGAAAAAGTGGCTAAGTGTTGTAAAGGGGCTAAATGATGCCCGCATTAAAGTTGATGCCCGCACTAAGGATGATGCCTGCATGGCATGGCATGGAATAGATGACTATGTGGCATGAAGTTGAAATCATTGTTGCATTATGACATCTTTCTATAGAAATACGAAAAATTCGTGAAAATCAGGAAATTGGCCAAGTGTGGGAATATTTATCCAAGTAGCCTTAAGAGGATGCCCACGACAAATGGTTTATTGAAGAAAATGCATGCAGCACATGGGGATATTATAGGCTTCTATTTTTTCTACTCAACCATGGTCTTAGTTTGTCCAAAGAGACACTAAAGAATAATTTATGGACCTACCAAAACTATGGTTTAGGGAAATTAGACCAAGCCTAGGAGAAGATAAAAAATTGTTCAAGTATGAATTATTGGTAAAATATGCCTAACATGCCTTAGGGAAATTCCCGCTACATCCCATGGGTTGATGATAAAAGTATTATTAGAGTGTAGATCTCTAGAAACTTGTATGGTGCATCCAACCATATAATTAGCCTGACCAAAAAGAATTTCAAGAAGAATATATCAATCTGCCAAAAGTTCCTCTCAGCCATATTTTCACTACTCCAGAAAAATGCCTGCCTAGGAGTGAGAAAGAAGCTACAGAAGATGAAAGTGGTTTTTATAGACTCACCTTGTTGAACTATAACCATTGGGAATATCACTTGCCAAATTTGAAGGAAAAATGAAATTACGTTGGTGACCTAGGGTTTGAAGAGAACTGCTCAAGTGTTAGACAAATTTTTTGAAAGACCACTTCGAAATGACTGAAAGGGGGTGTTCCTTTGATGATAAAATTCATCAGATGATATGGTCCTATTCATTGTTGAAATGGATATCTATCCATGCTCTTGCTTTTTCTTATGGTGACTAGATAAGGAAAATATCAACCTGCAAAAATAGAAGAAAAATGTTATTTTGCATACCAAAGACAAAGAAAAAATGGCTAAGTGTTTTAAAGGGGATAAGTGATGCCCGCATTAAGGTTGATTCCTGCACTAAGGATGATGCCCACATGGCATGGCATGGCATAGATGATGATGTGAAATGAAGTTGAAATCATTGTTGCATTATGACATCGTTCTGGAGAAATATGGAAAATTAGTTAAATCAGGAAATTGGCTAAGTTTGGGAATATTGGTCCAAGTAGCCTAAAAAATGTGGTTTAAGGAAACTAGACCAAGCCTAGGAGAAGATAAAAAATTGTCCAAGTATGGAATTATTGGTAAAATTTGCATAACTGGCCTAAGGGAAATGCCTGCCACAAATCATAGGATGATGATAAAAATATTATGAGAGTGTGGATCTCTAGAGTGTTGTATGGTGAATCCAACCATATCTAGAAGGATATAATAATAGGTTTTTCGGACAGTTTGAAGACAGTATAAAATCATCTTCACAATAACCCACATGCTAGGAAATGTATATTATCATTTCAAACTTACAAATTTCATATATAATGATAAAATTATTTGAAAATAAAAAGCAATTATAACAGAACAATAATATACCGGACATAATGGAATGGAACAAATACATAATTCATATGCTTTAAATAGTAGAATTCACCATATAGATTACACCTAACAGTATATATTTTTTTTAATAAATGTAAATATATCTAGCTTCAACCCCATGGTGTTTTTTTCAACTTATGACAATTGTACGGTTTGTGGTGTGCATTTTCCTAAGCCCAGTTTTGAATATTTACACACAGTTTTTTACGTAACAACTTAGAATTTCAGTTATTAATTTTGAATTTGTCCAAGATACTTGCAATTTTAGTCATTCATGTTCAATTTGACTTGTATGCATTCATAGCTACCGTAAAAAATGTTAAAATTGCACCTTTCATAGGTGAACTATGAGCATACGAGGTTAGGTTATATAAAATTAACACTAAGGATAGTCTTCTAAATATATCTAGCCATCCAATTTCCAAAACCATTTACTATAAACATTTAATAGGAGGGTTTGGCATGCATTTTTATTAATGTAGGTAGATATTTCATAAATACAAGACAACCATGTAGTGTTTTTGCACAACAGGCACTTTCTGAACCAAAATTGAAAAAATAAATGTATAATAATGTGTAAAATAGTAAATCATACCATTTCCAACTAAAATCACTCAAAAATACCAAATACTCAGGGCTGGGCGGGCATTTTGTGATCTGGGTGAAACTGGGTTGAAAACACAAAAGTTGTCATTTTGTCAATTTAACTCTGGACAAACGAAACATATTTTAAAAAAACTGAAAGAGTTTTTTGTCAAAAATATATCTATATTCAACCCCATGGTGTTAGTTTCAACTGATGACAATTGTATAGACTGTGGCATGCATTTTTCTAAGCCCATTTTTGAATATTTACACATTGTTTTTTACGTAACAACTTAGAATTTTAGTCATTAATTTTGAATTTGTCCAAGATAGTTGTAATTTTAGTCATCCATGTTCAATTTAACTGCTATGCATTCCTAGCTTGCATTTTTATGCTTATGGCTTGCATTTTACACCAAGTTTCCATAACAGTGAAAAAAGGTTAAAATTGCACCTTTCATAGGTCGACTGTGAGCATACGAGGTTAGGTTATATAAAATTAACACAAGGATAGTCTTCTCAATATATCTATCCATCCAATTTCGAAAAAAAAATTTACTATAAACATTTAATAGGAGGGTTTGGTTTGAGAGTACATCAAAACATGTAAGGAAGAATATTACTCTATTATTATATTACTCACTCTATTACTCTATTTTTTGGAGAATAGTTAGAATGCCATATTTTTACTCTATTATTTACTCTTACTTTCTTATTTTCAATAAGTATACTTAACATGCTAGAAAGTTAACTATATTGAAATTGAAAATGTAAGTTGTGTNTTTGTAACTTTTATTATAGTTTGAAAATGTCTGAACACATTTGTAATTATTATTTTAGTTTGGAAAAGTCAACATGCTGGTATCCTGTTCGTGCATTTGCGTGCATCCCCTTTTTCCTTTCTGAGCATGCCATCATCCTACACAATGGAAACAACAGCCTCATATTCCATGCCCTTAGCTGAAACAAGGGGGTTTTGAAGTTGTTGAGAGGTTCACTGTCAGAAAATTCAGAGAGCGCGTTGAGGCATGGAGTGACAGAACCAATTGGCCATAAGGTATGCTAAATGTCTTGGTCAGAGCAGGAGTGCATCATTTTCTTTTCAGTCAGTTCAATTTCAACAATGAAGAGATAAATAATCCCATTTCTAGTTATGATGATGAGTCCAAGGAATTGATTACTTTTGGGAGGAGGGTTTGTCTGACCTTGTTTTGTTGTCAGGTGTAATGAAAAATTCCATGCAGGGGGGGAGTAATGTTGACCACCAAGAAAACCATCAAAGTAGAAAAGGGTGATATGGCAAACAAAATATGTGGAAAAATGGTTAAGGTTTCTCATAATGGTTTAAAGATGCAAGATGTTCACCAGGATTGTACAAAACCTTAATTCAAATTGTACTTAGGACAATTTTGAATCACCACAAGCAAGATATTTCAGGTGATTGTATGAAGTTGGTGATTTATTGGGTTGAAGACCTCACCATAGATGTCCCTCATCTATTGGAAAAAAAATTACATTTTGCACTGCAAGAGAGCAAAATGAAGAGAGTGAAATTGAGTTATCCTGGCACACTACAAAAAATTATTGACTTATATCGACCCAACACTATAGAAGGAAGCAGATTTAAAAATACATACATTAAGAGGCCGAAACTGGATAGAATTAACCAGGAAGTTCCTCAACAATATCCAAAGGACAATGTACAAGTCCCTGAAGAGCCTTTTGAGTACTCTATGGAAGGTATGGGAAGTGACCCTGAAGAATTTGATGTTGTCTCAATTCTGGCCGGATAACATGAAGAAAGAGAAATAAATGTAAACGAGATGCATGATGTTGAGATTAATGAACAAGAGGATCATAGTGATGATGATATTTATCCTCGTGCAGAAGTGCCGCTTCTTATATATACACCCCCATAGTTGGGAGTTGAGAAAACTTCCTCTCCAAAATATTTTTTTGATGGTAAAACTATTTTTAAGCTATTGTTTGATAAAATGTTGCATTTCAAAGAAGAAGTTGAATTTCATAGGAAAAACTTTTCCTATTGGTAGCTTACTGCAGTACAGAGCGTAGAACTCTGTAGGATTAAGCAGATGCAAATTCATGACCTCTTAAAGGTAGGCACTATTTTTCAATGCTATTTTTCAAAAAGAAACTGTTGCCAAATTCTCTTTTTTGAAGCCTTGTTAAAATTTTCACTATTTATAGGTAATTGCAAGGTTAGAAATAGAACACGTGGATACTATGGATTCTTCTATTAAAAATTTGCAAATGGTTGACCTATTTAAGGTAGGAGGCATTTTTCAATACTTTTTTCCAAAAACAAAAGTTTCCAAATTCCATTTTTTTAAGCATCCTAAAATTTTTCCTTGTTTACAGAAAATTGCAAGATTACAAGGATCCCTTGTGAAGATTGTGGACAATTCGAGAAGGATAATAGCAGGCAAGGACTTTGTTCTTCATTCTTTGAATAAGGAACTAGAGAAAATTAAGGATGAATTTAGAAAGGAAAATGAGAAATGCAGAGAAGAATATATGGTTTTTCAGAAGAAAGATGAAGAACCCATAAAGAGTCTGGAAGATGAGCTGAAACATCAACCAGAGGTTTTGGACATTTTCCCTCTAAGGACTGTTATCGACCAAGAAGAAATACTTACCACTGAAGTCATTAAGTTAAATAGAATAATTGAAATAATGAGGGGTGACATTGAAAACAACCTTGCTGAAGAGTACAATAAACATCAACTTGAGATAAATGAATATAGAAAAAGAGAGAAAAACATGAAAAGCATAATTGCTAAGAAATATGAAGAGTTGAAAGGGAAAATAGTTGAACTTGAAAAGATTACTGCAGAACTATAGACCAGAGGAGTTGAAAAGTTAAAAGAATCTAAAATTGGTAAGGGACAGAGTAGGCATCTGATTTCTGGTGAAATTTATGATATGTCAGAACACCAACAGGCTTTAATAAGGTATGAGAGTTCCCTACAAAATAGAGAGAAGGCACTGGATGTAGCTTTTAATTATAAACAAGCTCATGCACAATTCAAAAAGGGTTTATAGCTATTGTGCCTTCTTAAGAATTCCAGAGAAGCCCTTGATGGATTCTAGTGCAACAATGAATGATGGAGCTAATCTCTCTACGTGGTCAACCATAAAAGAAACAATGGAAAACAAGCTAGATGAGAGGGATGATGAGATTAAAGAGCTCAAATTGAAAATACTGGAGGATAGAGAATCACAACATTTGGGATGTAAGTATGAGATAGAAGATATGAAATCCCAAATTGCTACTCTGCAGAAGAACAACATGCTTAAGTGAGTATCAATTTTGTATATTCCAGACAATACAAAATTGAGGGAAAAAGAGTTGGAGACAGAGACAGCAGCTCAAGAAAAAATTGACCCTAGTTCAGTCTGAGTTGAAACGTGCAAATGATTGTCTTCAACAAAAGGAAAAGGAACACAAAGAGAAAAATAAAAAGAATGTGGAATTGATGAAGAAGTAAATCCAAGATAACGATAGATTGAGAGAAATTTTGCACAAATGTGCAACAAAAGCGAAAGAATTAGAACAAAAATCAAAACATGCACCTGCTATAGCTTCTAAAGAACCAGAAGATTCTAGACAAGCCAAGAGACTAGAATGTAAAAATTTATCTTCTCTAGAAAAGGAGGACTTGCAGCCTAAACCTCCCAAGCAGCCTAGAACTATGGACTAACATTATTTATATATGTTGTGTATGTAAATACATTTCAAGTTTTAATACATAAATTTATATGTGTGTGTATTTATCGACAATATTGTATATGTTTTTGATGCATTTAATGTGAATGGTAATTTTGAATTTAACTTTTCAATAAGTGTACGTAACAGGCCAGAAAGTTAATAATATCAAAATTGAAAACTTAACTTGTGTACCGTAGGCATATATATTTGAATTTGTAAGAAATTAAAAGAGTGATAGTGATTAGTGGATATGAGATATTGGTAGATTTGGTGACATAGATATATCCTAGTTGTTTGCTTGGAACTATTGATATTATAGGGATATTATGGGGATGATGGATTGAGAACTCTCAAGTTCTTTATGAGAATTTTGATGCTATGTATTTCTGTATTTATGTAAGTTTCTTTATCTAATGAAATTGAAATTCGAGTTATGGAACAATGTCATACAATTCTACTCACGCAACCAAATTTTAGCAAATAACCCAAAGCTGTAATGCCTATAGAACTGGCCTAAAAAAGACATAAATTTACAAAATATAAGCAAACACAGAAAACAACTGTAATTTTATTACTGAAAACAAAAATTCAATATTTAATATGCCTTCCATCATTTGTTACATTTCCAAAATTTGGTAGCATAAATATTAGTAGAATAGAATAAATTTTCAAAATGACACTAGAAATGCTTATTGCAACATAAGTTTCTTTCACCATTTTGCATACAATGTTGCATTTAGATCATCTAGGACTTTTTTATTTTTGTCTTGTCTCACACTTCTTATAATGACATCAAGTTTTATAGGATTCCCAACATCCATCTTTTGAATATCAACTACTTCCCCTTGAATTTCTTGTTTTTCACCACTAAAAACCTATTTTGGCAGACCTGTATCTTTCTCCTCAAGAAAGATTAAAGAAAACTCAAATCATGAATAGGTATCCAAACCAAATAGCTATAGGATGGTACCATGGTGTGGGAATTATTCTCAAACCATGAATTGTGGTGGGCATTTTCTTAAGGCTGCTGGGACCAATTCTTCCTTAAATATATGTTGTAGTTTGGTGAGGCAAGTGACATGGTCGTATGCTCCATACAAAACTCTAGAGACTCACATTCTCAATACATTTCTCACATCATCCTATGAGGCATTGAGGGCATTACCTTAAGGCTACTTGGGCAGATGTAACACCAATTCCATACTTAGACAAATTTCTCAATTTGGTCTAATATGCCTGAAACACCCTTTTGGAAGGTCCATAACTTTTTCTTCATCCACTTTGAAGAAAATATGAAGACATGGTCAGGTAGGATGAAGACCAATGTACAAGACCCCGATGTGCTGCAAGCATTTACTCTAACCCCTAATTTAGGGTAGGCATCTTTCTGAGGTTACTTAGCCATTTTTGCATCCATCGGTGAAAAACCTTATTTTGGCAGGCCTGTATCTTTCTCCTCAAGAAATATTAAAGAAAAATAAAATCATGAATATGTAGCCAAACCAAGTAGCTATAGGATGGTACCATGATGCGAGCATTCTTCTCAAACCATGAATTGTGGCAGGAATTCTCTTAAGGAGGCTGGGACCATTTTTACTAAGGCTGTTGGGACCAATTCTTCCTTAAATATATGTTGTAATTTGGTGAGGCAAGTGACATGGTTGTATGCTCCATACAACACTCTAGAGACTCACATTCTCAATACATTTTTCAAATCATCCTATGAGGCATTGCGGGAATTTCCTTAAGGCCAATTGGGTAGATTTAACACCAATTCCATACTTGGACAAATTTCTCAATTTGGTCTAATCTACCTAAAACACCCTTTTGGCAATTCCATAACTTTTTCTTCATCCACTTCCAAGAAAATATGAAGACATGGTCAGGTAGGTCGAAGACCAATCTACAAGACCCCATTAGAGGAAATTTGGGGTCTAAAATGGGCCTTATAAGAAAATGCACCAACAATAAGTTCTTATGAGTTGGAATTCAAGAACCAATAGAATTCCAATAAAATGAGTCAACCATAATGGTTGAATTGACATATTTGTCATAAAAAAAAACTATTTTATTTGTTCGTATTTTCAACATATTTCCCTGTGTCTTTACTCAAATTTCTATCGGGAGAGCTCGTTGGATGCAAAATTTGATTTTGCATCCAATGAGTACCCACATGACATACTTTTGATGGACCTCGCCACCCCAAAAACAAGAAATACCAGAAAAAATGTGATGATGACATCATCATCGCATTTTCAGGTATTTCTTGTTTTTGGGGTAGAGGTTCTGTCAAAAGTATGCAATGTGGGTACTCGTTGGATGTGGAATCTCAAATTTCGCATCCAACGAGTTCTCTCAATCAAAATTTGAGTAAAAACACCTAGAAATAGGTCGAAAATACGAACACACAAAGTAGTTTTTTTCTTTTTTCCTCCAAAATCAATAAATATTATTTCATTATTTTAACTATTATTTTATTATTTTCCTTAGGAGGCCCATTTTATACCTCAAAATTCCTCTAATTCCATGTGCTACGGGAATTTACTCTAAACCATAATTTAGGGCGGGCATCATTTTGAGGTTACTTAGCCATTTTTGCATCCACCGGTAAAAAACCCTGTTTTGGAAGGCCTGTATCTTTCTCCACAAGAAAGATTAAAGAAAACTCAAATAATGAATAGGTAGCCAAACCAACTAGCTATAGGATGGTACCATGGTGTGGGGATTCTTCTCAAACCATGAATTGTTGTGGGCATTCTCTTAAGGATGCTGGCACCATTTTTTACTAAGGCTGTTGGGACCAATTCTTCCTTAAATATATGTTGTAGTTTGGTGAGGAAAGTGACATGGTTGTATGCTCCGTAAAACACTCTAGAGACTCACATTATCCATACATTTTTCACATCATCCTATGAGGCATGGCGGGAATTTCATTAAGGCCACTTGGGCAGATTTAACACCAAGTCCATACTTAGACAAATTTCTTAATTTGGTCTAATATTCCTAGAACACCCTTTTGGTAGGTCCATAACATTTTCTTCATCCACTTCCAAGACAATTTGAAGACATGGTCAGGTAGGCCAAATACCAATCTACAAGACCCCCCATGTGCTGTGGGTATTTACTCTAACCCATAATTTAAGGCGAGCATCTTTATGAGGCTACTTAGCCATTTTTGCATCCACCGATGAAAAACACTATTTTGGTAGGTCTATATCTTTCTCCTCAAGAAAGATTAAAGAAAAATCAAATCATGAATAGGTATCCAAACCAACTAGCTATAGGACGGTACCGTGGTGCGGGCATTCTTCTCAAACCATGAATTGTGCCCGGCATTCTCTTAAGGCTACTGAGACCATTTTTTACTAAGGTTGTTGGGACCAATTCTCTTAAGGCTGCTGGGACCAATTTTGACCACTTTTTTGAAAATTTTCCTCATGGAAGGGTGGATTTTATATAGTTGGGTGGTATCATTGTTTTTTGCATAGAAACCTTGGCAATTTCGGCATGGCAACTCGAGGTAAACTCTATTGTTGTTGTTTTTCTTCAAGATTTTTTTACCTTGGATATTTTAGGGTTTGGTCTAACTTGGGCATTTGCAGGTATGGTTGCTGCTGGAGTGATGGTTCATTATTGTTCATGGGGTGGTGTCTTAGCTATCTTTTTTCCACAACTACAGTTGGCTCAAGTAAGTGATTTTGTTTTCCTTGTGAGAATTGTAAATTGTAATGTGTAACCCTGAAATATTTTCTTTGGCTTTTTGTTTTATGAATTTATATATGAAAATGAGGGTTGTTGTTATGCATCCCCAAGTTCTATTTTTCATCCTTACGTCCATGTGATATACAATGATTAATGCTAATTGAATATATACATATCAACAACAACCACATGCCTCGTTATCATGATAAAGATTAGGGCCGAAACTCAATGTATGAAAATGGAAACCACTTGTAACTCAATAGGCAGTAAGCTAATTGGTGGCTAATTCACTGAAACTTAAGCTTCAAAAGGAAATGGGACCCTGCCCTTCAAATTTGAGCCTTGGTGGGGAGCCTTTTTATAATGTCTCAAAACCCGAGGCTAATCCTCGAAATAGGATATGAAACTGTTTACAGTCATAATCAAACATTAACAACTAGAGCGTGGTACTTCTGCCACGATTTACATATCTTTAAACAAAAAACATGGAGAAAATGCGTGTGCTTGGTTTGGATGGAAGCACAACATTTCTAGTCGTGAACTCACATACAGTGAATACAATTTCTCAGTATGCTTCTGGTGGCTCATTTGTAACTAGGATTGACCACTTCTCTGCCTTTCGAGTCAACAACGTGTCCTTTCCCTTTGTGTTTGTTCCATGATCGAAGGCACATTTCTGTATGGGATCAAAAATGGAAAAGGAGTTTATATATATCCTTTCTGCACTCAACTTTCTTCACAGTTTCCCCCTTAATTCTGGAAGAAACAAGCCTCTGTAGTGGCTTGTCATTCAAGTACTCCTCACCACCTCAGAAAAGGTTGGCGGACGGGGTGCATGAAAGCTATGACGAAGACCTTGGGCCCTTGATGCTCCAATACGAGCATTCGCTCCCACATAAAACAGGTGCATCTCTCAAAGTGGTGTATGGCATCTGCTCCCTGATGGTTGGTGCTTCCCTGGTGTGAAAAACCATGGCAATAGATGAGCTTGGAATCAATCTCACCAACCAACAACACACCAAGACTAACAAGCTTCTCGAACTAGATTGTCATTGCAAACATACATTAGAGGAAATGTGGGGTCTAAAATGGGCCTTATAAGAAAACGTGCCAACAATAAATTTTGTGAGTTGGAATTCAAGAACCAATAGAATTTCAATAAAATGAGTCAACCATAATGGTTGAATTCACATATTTGTCATAAAAGAAAACTACATTTTTTTGTTAGTATTTTTGACATATATCCCCGTGTTTTTACTTAAATTTCAAGTGGGAGAGCTTGTTGGATGCAGAATTTAATTACGCATCCAACGAGTACCCACACTGCATACTTTTGACGGACCCCACTACCCCAAAAACAAGAAATACCTGAAAAATGTGATGATGACATCATCATCACATTTTTTTAGGTATTTCTTGTTTTTGGGGTAGCGGGGTCCGTCAAAAGTATGCATTATGGGTACTTGTTGGATGTAGAATTAAATTTCACATCCAATGAGCTCTCTCGCTTAGAATTTGAGTAAAAACACAGGGAGATATGTTGAAAACACGAACACAAAAAGTAGTTTGTTTCATTCTTGCTCCAAAATTAATAACTATTATTTTATTATTTTAACTATTATTTTATTATTTTCCTTAGGAGGCCCATTTTAGACCCCAAATTTCCTCTAATGTCAGAATCCTCAGAACCTCTTGGAAGAATGATACCGTGAGTTTGCTTCTACACTAGCTCATCCTATGCACCTTAATGGCTTTGAAAGGTGGTGTTTATATAGGATTGGAAAACTAGACAAGGGGATGACCCATCAAAATTTTCACACATTTCATCATTGAGTAGCCTGGTCGACCATACGCTTTAGGGCATATGGAATGGACATGTTCTGGCCCTTTCGCTCCTGTGACGACCCTTTCGATCCTGTGACGACGATACTAGAACCATTCTTTTGCTGCATTTCCCTGCTATGTTTGGCGATCAGATTCGTTGTTCCAATTCTTATATTTTCATGATATCTTTCTGATTTCACACGCCAGCCATACGACGGGTATCTGGTTTTGGGAAAGATGGCGTTGCCACAAGGATGATTTAGCCTATGGGTGTATCACAAATGGCATCGGGGAAATCAATTAACTGTCGGGAAGGAAGATAGTACGTGAGGGCATATTCTCCACTTAGTTTTTTTTATAGTTCTTTTAATGTCGCATAACCCTCGTGTTTCTCCATGCACTCAGTACCGTAGATATTTTCTTCTTTGCGATCTAAGCCCTCGATACACCAAATATTCATACCCAAAACTCAACACTTTCAACCTGCATAGCTTGGTTTGGGGAGATCAATATCAATCATTGATCTCTAAACTACCTTCATCGGGACTGCTCAAGCTTGAGAACTTTAACATTCTACTAACCCTTTTTAATCTGAATGAGTGAGAAACTTCTGATCGCGGAATGCTTCCCACCCGTTGATCTACCCAACATCTTGTTTCGACTGGAGATCTTCACAGCCCCTACCACTTTCTGCGAATCGAATTCATAACTTTCTCCGCACTAGTTCAGTCTGTGGAATTATTTGAGACTGCATATCTATCTCTGCCTTCATCTCAACCATCCGATTTTCTCGCTGATTAACCCTTTTCATGATTTGAAAAAGTTTCTTCCTTCGATCAGGTTCACCGCGTGAAATCATTTAGGGTCGTTGATCTCACCTTGTGCCGATCTCGAACCTCAAACATTACACCCATTTAACGGACTCTGCAAATCTCAAATTAAATCCTTCCTCGCATCTCCGCTCCATGGAATCACTTTCCATCGTCGATTCGACAAATCCATCTGACGGCTCCACTCTCCTTCTCACAACTCCATGGTGGAAAAAATTTCTAACCAGTTAACCTGAAAGGCGCTCCTGCAAAATTCCTCAAATAAGATCATTTTCAAACCTTTGGGAAGGAGACATAGATGAACATAAATCAACATTCAATGATGATGATGATGATGGTGGTGGTGATGAAGATGATGTTGAGGGCGATGATGAAAATGATGATGACGACGACGATGAAGATGTTGATTAGGAAGAGGGAGATGACGATGACGACGATGACGACGACGACGACAATGATGATGATGATGAAGATGACGATGATGATGAAAATGATGATGATGATGACGACGACGATGACGACGATGACAATGATGACGATGATGATGATAATGATGATGACGATGACGACAATGATGATGATGATGATGACTAGGATGAGGATGATGATGGCGAAAATGATGATGATGAAGATGATGATGATGATGAGGATGAGGATGAGCATGACGAGGATGACGATGATGATGATGATGAAGATGTTTATGATGATGATGATGATGATGATGGTGGTGGTGGTGGTGGTGGTGATGAAGATGATGAACGCGATGATGATGATGATGAGGACGATGATGAATGATCCGAAAACAAGATCTTTGCTACTCTAGGACGTTAACATGAATTGCATAAAGAGCATGAATGAAGCTCACAAATATATAAGAAGAGAACCAAACAACATAAACAACATGCACATAAAGAGAATAAGTTGATAACGGAGTTCGTCCAGGATGGACTACGTCTCCGGGCCTGCTTCTCAATAGGAGGGCCGATCTATAATCTCAGCATAAGGCATATTACATGGCAATGATACAATGATACCTTGGCGACAATGTTCAGGAAGAGAACCGCTGCCCAAAACACAACAAGATTTCTTCCAGCAACTCCGAAGCATGAAGACGGTGTAAAACGAGTATAAACACTCATACCTTCCTCCTGCAGAGCTACGCAATCTCCCTTCTCTCCTTTAGCTACAAAGTCTCCACTCCAAAGCATGCTTGAAAATGGCAAATGAGAGGGTTTATATAGGCTTGTATGGCCTCTTCTCACATGATCCTCATGGTTTCTCAAGTTACAACAATTTTGCCTAAATAGGCATGTGGTTACAAACCTCCAAGTTGGTTAGCATGTGGTTGGGCTCTTTATTAACTAATAACCAAAGATACTTAACAAAATACCCTTTTAAAAAGGCATTCCCTTTTGGTTGGTTTTTAATATGGTTACAACCATATAAGAACCATACAAACCCACTTTTAACTTAACCCAAAGTTCGTTAAGCAAGGGTGGCGCTCCACAAACCCACTTTACACCATAAACAAAGTTTTAAAAACACATGTGGTTCGACCCCACCAACGTTGGTTACATGTGATAAAGCCATAACAAAGTTTGTTATGCCATATGTGGTGCGCTCCAATATTCATTAGGTGACGTGTAACATTTAAAATTTTGTTATAACACATGTTTTAATATTTTTAACCACTTTAAGCCCTTAACCAAAGTTTTTAATGCACATGCGTTTAAATGGTGGCATGTCCCACGTGGTGGTTGTGCCAACGGGAGGGGAGCGAATCTTGTGAAGAGTGGTGAATACTTTTGCATAAGCATGCATCAACCAACCGGGAGTTGCTATGTGTCTCCATTTCATTGGTCCATGTCAATGCCTTGTTAGGTGCCAACTTGATGCCACCTCACCACTTATCATCCATGTGGCATGTATTAACCAACCGAGAGTTGCCACATGTCTCAGCCTCATTGGTCCATGTCAATACCTCATCATCTTGTATGGATGCCACGTGTCACCCTGCCAGTGGTGCCACGTGGCACCCCCATTTTGCCTGTTTCATCAATACAACAAAGCGCGATAACTTTCTCATACGGAGTCCGTTTGAGGTGAAACGAATGCCATTGGAATCGTCTCGACGAGACCTTCGATCTGGTGCTGGTTTTGTTGAGATTGGAGGACTCAAAAATTTTTGCCTTCTTGGATCCTCCTAGATCATTCCTCCCCACTGAGAAGCTTTTGGCCTCCAAAAGCCTTTACTAATCAACAGATAGGTGAGGGAATTGCTCCCTCACTTTCTCCTTCTCGATCCACTTGGCCTTGCTTGGATGAGTGCCTTTGATGCCCACTCGAAGATACTCAACATCACCTCTGCGAGAAGTCCTTGTCCTTCTGTCCAAGATGACATCTTCTTTTAGCTCATCCATGTACTCAGTAGCAAATTCATCAACTGATGGCAATGAGACATTCTCCCTTTCATCCATGATCATGGGAGGCTCATAGAGTTTCAAGTTCTCCACATTCACCACTGAGTAGATCTGCATGTATGGCGGTAGCTCTAAGCGAAAAGCATTCGTCCCAATCTTCTCCAAGATGGTGAAGGGACCATACCTAATAGGCTTGAGATTCTTTCCTTCTCCTTTCATCCTCTCCTTGCTGATGTGAAGCCACACTTGATCTCCCACCTGAAACTGATGATCAACTCTATGTTTGTCATGGCGAGCCTTGTACTGGGCTTGACTCTTCTCCAACTGCTCTTGCACTGCTTGATGTACCTGTTGAGCTCTCTGAATGAACCTGCGGGCTTTGTCTTCATCCTTGGAAGCGCTTGAATCAACCTCTCTCCCATAAGTCAAGTCCAATGGATTCTTTGGCAAGTACCCAAAGCATGTCTCAAATGGCGAGCTCTGAGTGGAAGAATGCATAGCCCTATTGTGGGCATGCTGTACATACTGGATCTGTTCATCCCATAACTTAGGATGCTTGTTGCAATAGCCTCGAAGCAAATGGACAACTGTCCTGTTGACTACCTCTGTCTGTCTGTCGGTCTGTGGATGGAAAGCGGTGCTCCTCTTCAGCTTGGTGTCCATCATACACCATAATTTTGTCGAAAACTCTCCAAGGAATCGGGAGTCCTGATCCGAGATAATGGACGTAGGGAGTCCAAAGTGAACCCATACATGCTGAAAGAAAAGAGAAGCAGCCTGCTCTGCAGTGACCTGCTTTTTACATGGCAGAAGAATACACATCTTGCTAAACCTATCCACGACCACATACAAGTAGTCATGACCCCTCCTAGACATAGGCAAACCCCCCACAAAATCCATGGAAATGATTTCCCAAGGATGGGAAGGAACAGGAAGTGGTGAGTACAGCCCCAATTTTCTATTAGTGGGCTTACAAGTAGAGCACATCACACACCCCTTTACATATTTTGTTACAATGTATTTCATGAAAGGCCAATACACAAGTCTTTGCAAATGAGCCAAAGTCTTACCTACCCCAAAATGCCCTGATACAAGAGAAGTATGAGCTTCTCGTATTACATGGACTCTTTCACTGATAGGAACACATAACTTGCCCAAATGATAGAGCAACTTTCCCTGCAAATAGTAGTCTCCCACCTGTGTGCCATTGATTAGCTTCTCATAAACCTCCTTGAAATCATCATCAGTAGTATACTGCTCAATATAACTTTCATGGGATAAAGAAGCATTTTTCAAAACAATAGATGCAACAATAGGAGGTCTAGAAAGCATATCTACCACTTTGTTACTAGTACCCTTCTTGTACTTGGTAACTGCGGACAACCTGTACATGCCCACATTAGGAAGAGAGGCATCCTGCTGGAGATGAATCTCATGTTTAATCTCCCTTTTGGGAGGCAAACCTGTAGGTTCCTGAAATATTTCATCATAGTTAGCCACAATATCAATCATAGCCTTTTTATGAGAAGGATCACAACC
>LPNX010782230.1:383259-395191 GCA_001517045.1 Pseudotsuga menziesii
ATTCGGAAACAAGATCTTTGCTACTCTAGGACGTTAACATGAATTGCATAAAGAGCATGAATGAAGCTCACAAATATATAAGAAGAGAACCAAACAGCATAAACAACATGCACATAAAGAGAACAAGTTGATAACGGAGTTCGTCCAGGATGGACTACGTCTCCGGGCCTGGTTCTCAATAGGAGGGCCAATCTATAATCTCAGCATAAGACAAATTACATGGCAATGATACAATGATACCTTGGCGACAATGTTCAGGAAGAGAACCGCTGCCCAAAACACAACAAGATTGCTTCCAGCAACTCCGAAGCATGAAGACGGTGTAAAACGAGTATAAACACTCGTACCTTCCTCCTGCAGAGCTACGCAATCTCCCTTCTCTCCTTTAGCTACAAAGTCTCCACTCCAAAGCATGCTTGAAAATGGTAAATGAGAGGGTTTATATAGGCTTGTATGGCCTCTTCTCACATGATCCTCATGGTTTCTCAAGTTACAACAATTTTGCCTAAATAGGCATGTGGTTACAAACCTCCAAGTTGGTTAGCATGTGGTTGGGCTCTTTATTAACTAATAACCAAAGATACTTAACAAAATACCCTTTTAAAAAGGCATTCCCTTTTGTTTGGTTTTTAATATGGTTACAACCATATAAGAACCATACAAACCCACTTTACACCATAAACAAAGTTTTAAAAACACATGTGGTTCGACCCCACCAACGTTGGTTACATGTGATAAAGCCATAACAAAGTTTGTTATGCCATATGTGGTGCGCTCCAACATTCATTAGGTGACGTGTAACATTTAAAAGTTTGTTATAACACATGTTTTAATATTTTTAACCACTTTAAGCCCTTAACCAAAGTTTTTAATGCACATGTGTTTAAATGGTGGCATGTCCCACGTGGTGGTTGTGCCAACGGGAGGGGAGCAAATCTTGTGAAGAGTGGTGAATAATTTTGCATAAACATGCATCAACCAACCGGGAGTTGCCATGTGTCTCCATTTCATTGGTCCATGTCAATGCCTTGTTAGGTGCCAACTTGATGCCACCTCACCACTTATCATCCATGTGGCATGTATTAACCAACCGAGAGTTGCCACATGTCTCAGCCTCATTGGTCCATGTCAATACCTCGTCATCTTGTATGGATGCCATGTGTCACCCTGCCAGTGGTGCCACGTGGCACCCCCATTTTGCCTGTTTCATCAATATAACAAAGCGCGATAACTTTCTCATACGGAGTCCGTTTGAGGTGAAACGAATGCCATTGGAATCGTCTCGACGAGACCTTCGATCTGGTGCTGGTTTTGCTGAGATTGGAGGACTCAAAATTTTTTGCCTTCTTGGATCCTCCTGGATCAATGAAAATGATAATGATGATGATGATGAAGATGTTGATTAGGAAGAGGGGAGATGACGATGATGATGATGATGATCAATGATGGTGGTGATGATGACGATGACAACAACAATGATGATGATGATGATGAGAGAGGATGAGGACGATGATGACGAGGATGAGGATGATGATGATGACTAGGATGAGGATGATGAAGATGATGATCATGATTATCATGATTATTGTGATGATGATTAGGATCAGGATGATGATGATGATGATGATGATGAATATGATCATGATGGTGATGATGATGATGATGAATATGCTGATGAAGATGATGATGATGATGAAGATGCGATGACAATATCTTTACCTTGGTATTCACTAAATTGTTCCGATCTTCGCCAACATTATAATAGAATGGTTATGAGTGATTATTCACTCCTATAAAGAATGCACTTTATGGAACTACCAAATTGCTCAGTTTGGATCTTCCTCTTTTAAGACACGGGACTACATCCATAAGTAATGATTCTTCATGTGCACAAATTCCTTAACATGAGGCTTCACAGGGCCCAATAAGTTGTATTTTTTTACTACTTCCTCGGATCATATTGAATTGTCAAATTAGTCCTTGAAATGGGTCTTAGGAGAAATCCTTAATTTTTCACTCAACTGGCTGCTCCCCCTATCATGTATACGTCTTCATTCACTGAGCTCCCCCTAAAATTGTGATGATGAAGATGATGATGATGATGATGATGATGATAAATATGATGATGATAATGAAGATGATGACGATGATAATGAAAATGATGATGATGATAATGATAATGGAGATGTTGATGAATTGGATGACAATGATGTTGATGATGAATATGATGATGAAGATGAAGATGCTGATGATGATGACGATGAATATGATGATGATGGTGATAATGAAGACATTGGTGATGAAGATGAAGATTATGATGATGATAATAAGGAAGATACTGATGATAAGGAAGATGAAAATGATGAAGAATATCATGATGACGATGACGACGATGATGATGATATTGATGAAGATGATGAAAAGGATGATGATGAGGATAATGATGATGATGATCATCGTCATTGTTGTCGTCATCACCATCATCTTTGCCGTCTTCATTGTCATTATGATCATCGTGTTCGTTCTTGAAGGGACTTATGTATATGATCTCACTATAAGCAATGCAAACAATACAAATGATGACAAAATCATAGTTAAATTAAATTAAATTAAATTAAACTACACTAAATTAAAAACATAGAGTTGTTTAACCATAATTAATTTAAAATGCAACAAAATATAAAATATGCAAATAAAAAAACCAAAAATAAAGTAAACGAAAAGTAAATACTGAAAATAAAAAACAAAACAAAACACAAAATATAAAATATGCAAATAAAAAAAATGTAGAATTCAAAAACATCCGTGCACTAGCTCATTAGCAAAACAATAGTCTTGGTGAAATAAAAGAGTAAGCTACAGGAAATTAATAAACATAAATTTATCAAAACAAGTGGGCGACTATGTATATTGATGGGAGACCAAAAGAGTCTAGAAACGTTCCTGGATTTATAAATAGTACACGGACAGTGACAATAACTAAGCAATCGAATTGAGAATTTGATGGACGTTAATAACATCGTATTTGTATGTGCAATAAAAACAATACTTCCAGGTGAAGAGTTTTTGATTGATTACAACTTCAATTGAATAGATGTGGCTTCCATGGTCCAGGGTAACCATGGAAGGTCACACACTATGCCTCATCTGGTAAATGCTAAATATAGTAACTAAACATGACTACAATAACTAAATGTTTCGATTTTTTTTGTTAACATTCGATTTACACCATTGACATCCACTTTTTTCATGCATATTATGAATATTTCCTTGTGCTAACATGATTATTACACTGTTATGTTTATCTCATTTTTTTTATGTTACAATTATTGACTCAACTTTTATTGATTGATTTATTTTGTCAGGGTTGCAGCAGTGGAAAGCCACATGCTGCTTCCATGGTCCAGGGTGATCGTGGAAGGTCACAATCTATGCCTCATGAGGTAAATGTTAAATATAGTAAATAAATATGACATCAATAAGAAAAATGTTTCGATTTTTTCAGTTAACATTCGATTTTCACTATTACCGTTCACTTTGTCGTGCTTTTTGTGACTATTTACATATGATAACATGCTTATTACATTGTGGTAGGGGCCTGGTCATCCCCATGGAGCAAAACATGTATCTCCTCCTTCGGAGGTGAAAGTAAATATTATTGCAGTATTTCATTTTTGTTGATGTTACAATTATTGAATCAACTAAATATAGTAACTAAATATGACTACAATAACTAGAAACTCCAACCCCAGAAGATTTCCATGTTACAACATGCTTATTACACTGTGGCAGGGGTATGCCCATGGTCGTTATGCAATGAAACATGTGTCCTCTACTTCCATGGTCGAGGGTGACCGTGGAAGGTCACACTCTGTGCCCCATCATGTAAGTGTTAAATATAATAACTAAATGTTGAGATTTTTTCTGTTAACATTCAATTTCCAGTGCTACCATTCACTTTTTTCGTGCTTATTGTGAATATTTCTATATGATAACATGCTTATTACACTGCGGCAGGTGTATGCTCATCGCCATGGAGAAAACATGTATCTTCTCCATCGGAGGTAAAAGTAAATATTATTGCAATATCTCATTTTTGTTGATGTTACAATTATTGACTCAACTAAATATAGTAACTAAATATGACTACAATAACTAGAAACTCCAACTCTAAAATATTTCCATGTGACAACATGCTTATTACACTGTGGAAGGGGTTTTCCCATGTTCATCATGGAACATACATGTGTCCTCTACTTCTGAGGTAAAAATAAATATTATTGCAATATCACATTTTTTTATTATGTTACAGTTATTTTCATAACATTTATTTATTGATTTATTGTGTCAGGGTGGCATCGATGGAAAGGAACCTACTGTTTCCATGGTCTAGGGTGACCGTGGAAGGTCATGCTCTGTGCCCTGTTAGGTAAGTGTTAAATATAATAACTAAATGTTTCGATTTTTTTTGTTAGCATTCGATTTCCACTGTTGACATTCACATTTTTCTGTGCTTATGGTGAATTCTTGATTGATTTATTGTGTCAGGGTGGGGACTGTGGAAAGGAACCTGCTGCTTCCACGGTCCATGGTGATCGTGGACAATCACCCACTAGAAGTATATTAGTAGGGGGTGACCGTGGGAAGTCACCGGCCACAACACCGCATCAGGTAAGTGTTAGTTCTTAATAGTAACTAAATTTCATTACAATAACAATGTTTGAATGATGTTAACATTAATTTTATTGTTTGATGAATTTAGTCCAGTGCACTTGATCTAGGTGATGAGGAGCTTGAGGATGAAATTTACTATTCCATAGACCCTATGGATACTATAAAAAAGGCCCTGAAAAAGGCAAAAAGGCAAACATATAAATGATTTCCTTGGCTTGCATAAGGTAGATGACACAGGATATTAGGGCAAGGATTGAAGAGCTGAAAGAACAAATAAAATCTTATGAGGTAAGTGGCATATTCACATATTTTTTAAGCTATGACATGATTTCATATCTGATATTATGTTTTCTATTTTTCCAAGTGATTTGATAAAGTAAAGTTTTTCGTTTGTAGGATTTTTTACAAATCGTGACTCGAGAAATTGTCGAGATAGGTATAGGTATCAATCATGCTCCAATGTAGCAACAATGCCGACAAAGAAATGTACCAATGAGAATTTTTGACACTTCTCCGATTGGCCTCAAATCCATTGATGAGGGAACCGATTTGGATCAGCATGACATGCTGGAGCATGATGAGACGGAGCGTAGGACTCCACATGACTTTGGAGATGAACCTACTGTAGATGAACAAGAAACTTTTCCTAGAGCAGCACGAGTTAAAAGCACTAGATCACGAGATCTCACCTTTTTGGTGGATGATGCTTGTGTTCCGATCAAGATTCAAAATATTGCAGGTATTTATTAATTAATTTATTCATTTTAATCATGAAATTGAAATGGACATACGCTGAAATTATTATAAATTAATGGATTACACGTTTCTATAGGAATTTGAATGACAAAGCATTGGAGCTGTTTGGCCCCACCATTCGCACACGGTGGAATATCCAAGATAACGCAAAGAGATATGTATTGATAGAACACATGGTAAACTTGTTCAACAATACGTTCAAAAAGAAAGTGGTTGCAAAGTTAGCCGACGAGAATTTAAAATATACCAGGGCCCAATATAGGGATAAATTGCAACTTGACCTCAAGCATGAGCGCCCTCCCATGGTTCTCTAGAAAGAGTGGAAGGCACTCATAGAGGATGCAAAGGAGAACTTGCTAAAAAGACAAGGAAAACAATTATAGGCTAGAAAAGAAAGGTATAACACATATAATATTTTTAGTGAAATATGCTCCTTTTTTTTTTTTTTTTTAAGCAAGAATTCTAATATCTAACGTTTTTCAAAATTTTCATATATAGGCTACCGGACACCTCCAAAGAAACCAAGACTAGAGTAGAAAAGCACGGGAAACATAGACTGGGACAGGGTGGCTATAGAAAACTAAGAGCTCAAATCGTAAGAATTAAATGATTAACTATGGGGAATATTTATTTGAAAGTAGCGAACAAAGTTCTGTTTTTGATAGAGGGAATTTTATATGTGTTATGCGTTGCACAGAAATACCTTCCAATATGTTGCCACCGAGGAAGACCTAAAGCATGGTTTGAAGTATGGTTTTAAAAGTGTCATTGAATATCGGAAAAACTTGGGGCAGACTCCAATCTTCCCAATAATGCATATGCAAGTAAATAAAATGAATAAGGACATCATTGCAGTATACTATTAAAGTCTATTCAGTTTTTACTATATCACCCATAACTAAATATCTATGTTTTCTTTTAAGAAACAGTGCAACTGCAACACTAAATCCAGCGATACTCCACACGTAGCAGCTAATGTTGGGGTGTGCATGTCCCATGACAGTGGGGAGCAAAGTGGCCATTCTGGTATGTGTGCTTTGTAAATAGAAATATCTATGGTGATTATAGATATTTATTTCTTGACATATACTTATAAATTTTCTTCTTCGATCGAATACTGTGAAGCTCAGGAGGGTGAACAGCAAGAGGAATTAACAAGTAGAGAAACAATTAGCACACCAACTGTCACATCTACACAGACAGCTAAAGAGAAATATTGTGATTTTAATCAAAATGATGAACTATTAATTTCAATAATATTTCAACATATCGATATGCCCATTTTCGTTATTGCAGTTCACGCCCCTTCAGAACTGCCTCCACGCCCTACTCAATGACGCACAAGAAGTATGATACATGAGGGTATGGAAGCACAAACTCTAGAAGGACATGGTTTTGTAGATAATCCACCAAATGATGATGATAATATCCCAATTATCGTCGGTTATTTCAATGCAAAAAAACATAAATCAAAGAAAAAGTAGATGTATAAATTCATGACTTGTATTTGGATGTATATCGATTTTGTTAGTCTAAAACATTGTTTAGATGAATTACCTGATTATTATTCAATTTTTTTATGTTTATATGTTTTGATTAGAAGCCTAGTTATGCATGAATTTTTAAATTTTTTCTATGTAAACAACATCACTTATTGGGTATGGGGAATCGAGAGCGATGTGAGGGGGGGAGGGGCCATATGTGCTCCCACCTTCACGTGGTTGGCCATGTTCATTATGGAATATAAAATTGTTCTTGAAACAGAAAGAAGCTCAATAAGGTATAAATACTCTTTTATTACTATGTATTAAAGATGGTTGTAAATTTTAAATGCATGTATATTTCTTAAAAATTTGTTAATAAATTTAACATTTCATGGTTCATTGATTTCTACAGGACTTTGTAGTAGGATTTAATTGACTATTTATTTTCTTATATATTATTTAATCATATAAAAATTCTATCTTTGATTATTTATGCAAGTCTTGATGATGGAAATGCATCTCGTGGACAACTCTTATCAAGTTGTATGGGCAAATGGATCTGGCGAAAGGACAATGATAAGGTAAGGGTTTTGATGTGTTCTTTATCCTTAATATGTTTGTCTTTATCCTTGAATTCTATTTCATTCTATTAAGATAAAAGAGATATAACCAATAGTAAATAACTACTTTTATAATATCATCCAAACTAGGAGACAACCTTCTACATAAAACAAAAATGCTTCTTAGTAACGTAGAAAAATAAAAGAAAAACCACGTAGAAGAAATTAGGATTTTTTCGGCTCTTCTTCCTATATTTTTGGCATGATGAAACCCTAGGTTAAGACTTAATTTTTATGTGTTTTTGTAACTTTTATTTTATCAAAAAAGAAAGCCCTAAAAAAAGAATTTATGTGTAAAACCCTAAAAATGCAGACATGCTACTCCCACAATCCGAGCCCTCTCCTTTATCAAACACAAGTCTGCAATATGTATTGTAGACCTCATATGCCCTAGCTACCTTCTATGCACACTCAAAGCAGAAAACAAGTTAGTATTTCAAACTATTTAGACGGTGTTGTATTTTGTAAAATATATCTTATTGATTTGATTAGTTTTCTACCCTATTCGCATTAGTTTTGTAAGTCTGATTTTTTACTGATATCTAGAACCTTACATCTCTGAATGCACAGTGATATAATTCTGACATTATTTTACTGAGTATTGTTTTGGATTTTCTTAGTACTAATTATTGCTATTGAGAGCTGGGTGATGGTAAGGGATTTGATGATTTTATATTTCAGAGGTTACATACATGATCGAGTGAATGATAATAACATTATGGTTAGCATGGCACTATATTTTCATTAAGTTAGTATTTTATATCTATGCTATCACATACACAAATTTGGAAATCATATGCTAAATGGCACTTTAAATTATTAACACTGGTTATTGGTTGCACTATTTTACACGTTCTGATTACTGTGATGATAAACTTTCGGCTCTTGCATGGCACATATGTGGACCATAAATTCATATGTCTAGATCTTCAAAGGTAGCAGATAAATTCATGTTATTAAATGAGGAGTGTCTCCAAGGAAATTATGATATGGTTTCTAAACTAAAAATTGCATGCTCAATTGTGCAACCTACTTCTCAGTGCCAAAAGGTAAATTATGATGATTTTTTTGCTACATGAGATCATTCCTAGTATTAGAATAGAAATAAGTTGGCAATTTTTTGTTGACTAACATGTCTCTTTCCCATCATGTGTGTAGGGGACTGTTTTTATCTTATGGGCATATTTGAGACTAACTTGAACAATTTTGGCCATGCTTGAGGTGGTTGCATAAGAATGATCAACTTTTCATATTTACCTCTTCCAATAATGAGCAACATCAAAACAACTTACCACCAGTTGGCACTACAAAGATCCTACACAGATTTTCCAGGTAAACAACTACTCTCTTTCCTTAGGGGTTGAGTTATTTTTTTATTATTTACTTATTTTTCAATAAAGATGAATTCAATGCACCTTATGTTTTTTGTAGTATGATGAATTATCACTAGTAGCTCTTCACATGTAGTAGATAAAGAGATGATATTTCACGAGGAGTGTCTCCAAGGAAATTATGATATGGTTTCTAAACTAAAATTGCATGCTCAACTGTGTAACCTGCTTCTGATCAATGCCAAAAGGTGATCTATGTTGAATTTTTCGTTATATGATATCATGCATAGTAAAAGAATAGAAATAAGTTGTCAATTGTTTGTTGATTAACATCTCTCTTTCCTATCATGTGCTCAATGGACTTTTTTTCTTTTTCTTTCGGGCATATTTGGTACTAACTTTGATCGATTTGGGCCATGCTTGAGGTGGTTGCATAAAAAGGATCAATTTTTCATTTTCATATCTTCCAGAAATCATGGACTTGACCTTCTCTGGCTTCATCTACACCTAGGGGCTTCCTCAGTCTTCAAAGCTCGGGCTCCCTTCGTCTTCAGAACATGGGATTCCTTTACTTTTGACTTGTGGGATTCTTTAAGCTTCTGTGGGTATCTACAGGCCTCTGTGGGATTCTTCCAAGCTCTGTGGGAATCCTTCCAAGCCCTTGTGGGATCTTTAAGCCGTAGTGGGATTAACCTAATTTCAAATCACAATAAGTTGATCTGAGCCTAGTGGTGCCTACGTCTTTTATCGATGGTATTTTTTATAGATGTACCCCCTACCTTATCATAGAAATAAACTCTCAGTGGTGGCTAAAATATCATTTAATTAATGTTTATACAATCCCTGTGGTGCTTACAATGTATTTTATCGATGGTATTTTTATAGATGTATCCTCCTACCTTGTCATAGAATCCTCTCTAAGAGGTGCCACTTTAGCCTCTAATTATGTATTTTAGCCAATTATTATGAATTTGTGCATCCTAATGGGAAAATTTTTTTTGAGGAAATAATTAGGGTTCTTAGGGAAACTTTGGGTACTTTTGGGCACTTTTTAAATCATTATGCCTTATTTTTTAGAGTCAGTTAACACTTTTTGACCTCCCCCCTGAACTTCCCATTTTTTTTCCCTTTTACTTCAATATGTTTTTCCCATATCTTACTTTCCCAATATATTTATTTTCTATAAATCACCTTTCCCGTGTCATATTTTTATCCATTTCTTTGTCTTTAAAATATAGTATGTATTTTTTCACAAGAACTTATTGAAGATCCAAAACCATGGAAAGGAAGGTTCCTTTCCAAGGTTTTTTAATTTTTTTTAAACCTCCAGGTTTTGTCTCAATATCAACGAAATTTTGTCGTAGGTATTACAAAACCATTGAAACCAGGGGTGGCTTTCTAGGAATACCGTCACTATAGAGACGAAGTTTCCTGGAAACATTACTGTTCAACTTGCGAATTTCATCGAAAGTGATTGGTTTTCCATGGTTTTGTGTGGAATAAATTTCTATTCAAATTCTAGAATTCATTGATAGAGAGACCAAAGTTCATCGAACGTGTTCCACGGTTTTTCCTGGAAACAAAATTTTTCCTAACTGTTTTTGGCCATATGTTCGTCGTTATAGGGACGACAATGATGTCGATAGATCAATGAATGCGTGGTAGAAAATTTTGTTCAAGTTCCAGAATTCGTTGATAGAGGGACAAACGTTTGTCAAAAGTATTCCATGGTTTGGCATGGAAACAAAATTTTGGCTAACAGTTTTTGGCCATATTTTCTTCATTATAGGGACGACAATTGTGTTGATAGAGAGACGCAACTTAGAAAATGAATTAAAAAAAAAACAAGTTCAAGGCCACTGTATAGAAGACATGTGGAGGCCAGTTTTTGTCTCTATATCGACGGCTTATAAAGTTCGTCATTATATCCACAAAATAAGTGCCGGCGAAACATAGTGACCATTATTGTCGCAATTGAGATGAAAAAACATGGAAATAGCAACGAAAAACCGTCGCAATTTTGATATTATGTATTAGTGGCTGAATTTCACATATTCTTGACTTAGACTATAATAGTTGAATAAATCCATGGAATGATCAATTCGTTATGGGGAAACAAATCTATGATTTTGGGAATTTGTCAATATCTTACCAGACCATCAAATTACACATACAATGAACTTAAAATTATGTTTTTGGTTATTGAAAGTAGACATCAAATATATGAACACACATGTAGATATTTTAAACTATTTTCTTCATTCAATTAACCAACACACTTATACTTTTTCTATTATCATTTCCCTATGCATACTTATACACTAGATCAATTACACTTAAATAGAGCTTCATACACCTACCTATCTAAATAGCAAGATATGAACCCCTAAGAAAATAAATCTACAACTAACCTATCCTTGAGAAATATTTTGGAATATTTGAGGACAACATTGACAAATTTCCAGTTATTACAATCAAAATAAATCCTAACAACTAACCATATCCTTCTATAATTGATTACATGGAAACACAAGAATAGCATTAAGTGCTTATTCAACAAATAGAGGAATTTATCTCGATGCTCTTGCATAAATAAACCATGTCATATATGATTGAATACATGGAAATTCAGAATCCAAGGCCTCAACAAGGCAATGTAGATCTAGAAGAATCCTACAATCATCATTCCTTCCACTAAATTTCTAGCATGATATGTAAACCCTTTTTTGTTTTAAGCATATATTATCAGATATATACCTGTACCAGTCTCTTAGATTTGTTTCAAAGAGAATTTAGGAGATAGATAGCCTCTTTTTGTGGTGACCACGAATAAGAAACCTCATACTTTTGTATTATTGAGTTATATAGTTTGGCTGCAATCTTCTAAATGCAAATTTATAGACATTTTTTCTATTCAAAAAATAAATAAATAAAAATTTAAGTGGACACTCCACCCATCATATGACTTGTTAGGGTACACAGGGTACTCCCAAAGGACCGAACACCAAGAACAACCGCTTCACACAAATAGATCACAGATCAATACACCAATGTTTGTCACGTGGTT
>LPNX010782230.1:399644-497348 GCA_001517045.1 Pseudotsuga menziesii
TAGATCTTTGTTGGCTTACCCGAAAAGTCTACGTTTTCAAGTTTTTTCGCTGTTTCTGATTTGCCGTGATCGGACAAGGTGCACGGCAAAGAGCATACGTAGCCGAGAAGACAAGAAAAAAACTTTCCCTTACTGTTTTTTATTCGCCACGATCGCGCAAGGTGCACGGCAAAGAGCATACGCAGTCAGGGAAAACAACAGTCCGAGACCAAAAAATAAAAGATCTAAGAATAAACTGATAAAATATGAGAGATTTAAAAAAAAAATAAAACAAATCCGTCACTGTAACAATATACCTTCAGATTTGCCGAAATGGGTGTTTCTGGAGCAAACAGAAACGGTTTTCGGTGAAACGAAAACTATTTCCCAATGGAAACGGTGCTCCGACCACAATAGAATAGCTCCCATAGGCCACAAATGCACAGAAAAACCAGAACCAGAAACCCTTTCAAAGTTTCGGCAACACCGGTTCCAGATCTTGATCAAAACCGAACGCGGCTCTTCATAAAAGCTCTGATACCATGTTAGGGTACACAGGGTACTCCCAAAGGACCGAACACCAAGAACAACTGCTTTACACAAATAGATCACAGATCAATACACCAATGTTTGTCACGTGGTTAAAATCCTCGAGAGGGAAACAGTCCACGGCCCCAGCCAAATAGCTACTTGGAGCAATTTATTATGCAAAAGAAAGAAAGTTACATGAGCTTCTCATAATCGATCAATTAACCAAGGACCCTCTATTCTCTTTAAATAGAGATCATAGACCAATCGGGTGTTAAGCCACGGATCAATGGTAGGTATGATCTAAGAGAAGTTGAACCGTTGGATCACTCTATGTCTAGAACATATCGTGACCGTCGGATTAGAATATTTACAAATGTATACTAAAGAAACACACTTTTACCTAACGGATATATTACACAAGTTGATCTTAACTAACTCCTAAGTGTCTAAATATCCTAACATGACTCATGTGAAATTCCCTTGAATCATAGTCCTCTCTACCTTGAACTTATATGAATGAATGATAAGTATTCCTTAAAAAATGATTGAGCCTTCCATCCTCGAGGCATATGCGATAACTCACTACAGCAAAAACTTGTAATTTTAGCTTCCTTTTTTCTTCCATTTATGAAAAGTCAACATTATTTCATGGGATAGTGCTAAATTCGGTTTCATTTCCTACGCCAAGTTTAACACCATGTTTAGTGCTAGGTTTAGAACCATATTTAGCATCAGGTTTAGTGCTAGTTTTAGCACCAAGTTTCTTGAGTGACTAAATAAAAGTGAGGGAAACTTTAAAAAAAAATCCAATAAATATCAAAGGTTAAAAATAAACCACTTGTCTCAATCCTCATGAATTGGAGGGAATTTAAATAATTTTAATTAAAATCCCCAATCTTTCACCATAAAATCTCCTCAAAGTCTACTCTTTAATTATTTTACCATTTCCTCCCTTTCTCTCTTCTCTTATCCACCCTTATTTCTCTCTTCTCGTCTCCATCCTTCTCCTTTTTCCCTTAAGGTTTCCTCTTTTAGGGTTTCATTCTCATGGAGGATAGGGTTTTGGTTTCATGGAGGAACCTCCATGTGGAAGATAATGGATTACCCTTCTCCTTTCTTCATTCCTTTCTCTTTTTCCCCTCTATTGATTTACTAATGTTTATTGTTGTTTTATTATTACAGGTTCATGTATGGAGGATAAAGTTTCACCAATGAACATCGATAACAAAGGTAATGACTTATCTCTTCCCTCATCCTCCTTCCTTCCTATTTTATTTTTATTTATTTATTTTCCAATGTTTTTTGTTATTTTCTTGTTGTAGGTTTAGGGTTTCTTGCATGGAAGTTAGCATTTCATGAATGGCAATTAGGGTTTCATGGTGGAAACTCGATAAGGAAGACAATGGATTCTCCCTTCCCTTCCCATTCTTCTTTCCTCTTTTTCTTTTCTTTTTCTTTATTGATTTTCTAGTGTTTTTTGTTTTTTGTTGTTGCAAGTTTAATGAAGAAAGAAGAAACATAATGACATTTTGGGGGTTTCATTTAATGCAAAGATCGAGTTCATAGGTATGGATTAAGGAATACCCTTGCATTAATGTAAGGATATTCGGGTTCAAATCCTTTCACCCATCTATCTATTGTTACTTTTCCATTTGTTTTCACTTGTTTGCATGCATGCATAGGTTAGGTTATCTAAATTCAAATATGCATTTTTAAAGGTATATTTTTGTGTGAGTGTAGAACGTAGAGTTTTTCCTTTTTGAAAGTGATTTGGGTTCAAATCCCAACATTCCCCTAACATTTTCCATTTTTGTTTTCATTTTTTAACATTTTCCATTTATGTTTTTCCAAGTTCTAATTTGCACTAGGTTAGTTTAGTTTTAGTTCAAATTTTCACTTTTAATCATATTTGTTTGTGGGAATGCATATCAAGAAGATACATTTCCTAATAGAAAGTGATATGGGTTCGAATCCCAACATTTCCCTACCATTTTTTCAAATTTTTTCAATTTTTATCATTTTTTGTTTTTATTTCCATAAATTCAATTTACATACTATTGGTACTAAATTAGGCACTAATCTTAATGCTAAATAATCATATCACTAAATCTATCACTAATATTGGCACTAATCCTGATTCTAAATTTGGCATAATCTTGGTGTTAAACCTAAAGCTATTTGATGCTTTAAAACATACAATTTCGTGCTAGGTTTAACACTAGATTTTCCAACTCAATAAAAAACAAAATTACAATGAAAAAAAAAACACTAAATTAAACACCATATGTTTTTTTAGTAATGACTCATGCCCCGAATATATGAAAACAAATTAATTAATTTTTTTTCAATATATCTAGTTAACCATACATTACTTTCTTCTCAATGTATAAACATTGATTTCTATACTTGAGCACCATTGTGGATTCATGAGCATTGTTTTTTTAATATTACAATCAAAATAATATGTTATTTTATGAAATCAATATTTTATCCAACATAAATGATTTTTTTGGATGATTGTCGTTATACTAACAAAAATAAGGGAACTCACTAAAGGTCATGAGATTGAAATGTCAATTCATGCATGTCAAAGGATAATTCTTTCAAGTCATTTAAGTATTAGCGAAGTGGCATGGGGTATCACAAGTCTAATGCCAACATCATTTTCTACCAACACTAATTGGTAAAATGACTTATGAACTCTATGTATTTACTTAGTAGCATAATATTTGTCTAATCATGTCTAACTATGTCCTTTTTCTAAAATGACATATATATTGTCTTACATGTTTAGCGATAACCTTGTCTTACATTGATATGATGACTTGTTACAAAATGCATTGATTTCTATTTCACTAGATAGGCATACACAATATGTTAAAAGCCATTGGTGGATAATCTTTTTTTCGGTTGATATGATGGATTGATGCAACATGTAGTTGTTTTTTGTTTTACTAGATGGACATACACAATATTAATAAAAACTATTAAGGAGTTAGTTTATTGTTAGATATGGTAGGATTTGTTTTGCATAAAAAGTTGGATATGGATCATTTATATGAAAGGATTTAGAAAGATCCTCCCAACTGATGAATTTTCAAGAAGGGCCAAAAGTATATTCTATATGTAAAAAACTTACTATTAAGAGTAATTATTAATATAACCATGTGTGAAAATGGAGGAAGGGCCAAAAGTATATTCTACATGTAAAAAAATTACTATTAGGAGTAATTATTAACATAACCATGTGTGAAAATGGAGGAAGGTGTAGGGGTTCTCTGTGACCCCAAAGTAAGTCAAGTGGTATACTATGCTTGAGGGCTTTAAAAAAAAAAATCAATAATAATCCCTTTTCCTAATGCAAGGAGTAAGGATCACCAAATAACTAAAAATAAGATCATTGATTAGCTTTGGAGACTCAACCATCATCATCAAACACATGTCATCCTAGTCTCTTCCACACCATGCCTCTATTTGCAGGACCATCTCTTGAATCTTCATGGACCTTCATGCTTTCATTGAGGTTGAATTCTACCATTTCCTTAGAACATAAATTCCAAACCTGATCACATGGCTATGTTGCATGCTCCTATCACTATAGGGATTTTTGAAAAGGGGAGGGTAGGGTGGTCACTCCACTAACCTAAGTTATAAACCCACTCTCATCCAAATGAACAATATTTACCTCTCCAACAGGTGGATAGGGGATGTCCCCTTAGTATTTACTATACCTTTTTCTACCCCCAACTCACACACTCGAGAGTTTATTAACATGTTCTTCATGAGATATCACAATCCATGTGGTATTCCCAATCGATGTGGTATTCCCTCCCTACATTCCAACCTAGACACATTTCTAGAATTTTCATGTTTGTAGTTTTGGAGGTCGGATCTCCCCATGGAAATGGAAAGATAATAATGAAGGCACTAGGCCTAGCCACCTGCTCTCCTAGATCGATTACAATAAAAAATCATTGAGTACATGTAGGTAAAGGGATATTTTGTAAAATTGAGTGTCCTCGAAGTATCCACGTGTGTATTGGTCGAACAAATAAAATCTATACAAGTTTCTCTTTATGGATTTTCTTGCTATGGTTTGAGAAACGTTGTTTGATTTCTTAGAAAACTTGTAATGGAATATTACTATGAGACCCTCATCTTTTTGGATGATCTTCTTGGCTCAGGTAACATCCCCAATAGAAGTGTGGATGATATTTAGGTTGTATCAAATGGTTGTATTATTAGGTTGAATACCTTCTCTTTGTTTAGTATAATATCTATATTTTCTTATTAAAAAAAAACCATGTGCGAGTAATAAAAAACACTAATCAAACATCATTTGATTTCAATCTTTCTATACTAGCAAGAGAAGATGGTGAAAATTAGAATTCCCCTCTACCAATATGTCTATTGGATTGGGATTTTTGAAGAAATTCCTCTACTAAACCACCCAATTATTAGTAAGGTATGAAAATCATTAATGCAGGAAGAAAGTGATGAAAAACAGTGTTTCCCTCTATCACGTTGTCTCTTGTATTGAGTATTTTTTAGAAATTTATCTACACCACCCAAGCATTGCATTAGAAAGTATGTTTTAACATGGTATGAGAACATATGTCAAATCCACCTTTGTTAAATATTTCTTCTATATTTTTTTGTTGTTGTTGTTTGTTTGCGACTTTCTTATTCTATTAGTTTAATTCAATGTTAATAAGTTTATTCTATGTGTCTTTCCCATTTTAATGGTACCTTCTTCATGTTACCAAATTTTCCATTAAGTTCATTTTGAATTAACCACTTCCAATAAAGTCACTAAACAACTTGTACATATTTATTATGTAGGAGAAGGACTTTAATTATCTTTATGAATTTCCATATACTATTAACTAAAATGTTTTTTGGTTAAATAATTTTGTTTCTACTAATGTTTTTTGATAAAATGATTTTGTTTCTACTGAAGTAATGGTGGTTGGATTCTTATTAATTCATTCATTATACTCTTCATCAATCATTGAACTACTTGTACATATTTTTTATATAAGAGAAGGCTTTTAACTATCTTTATGGATTCCCATAGCCTGTACTATTCAAAAGCCACTAAACTATTTGTACATATTAAAATCCACTAAACTACTTGTACATATTAATTATATGTGATAAGGCCTTTAATTATCTTTATGGATTCCCATAGAGTAGGGAGTATATTGATATTGTTTTATGAAATATTTGTTTCTATTGAATTATGATGAGCTACAGAGTAGCAAGTCTCTGCCTTCTGGAGCTCCATACTTTTCTACTTCTTGTATGATTTCTCTTACCCAAGCAGGTTTTCTCTTTCAATATATATCCATAATAGGGGGTTCCTTAGGTTCTATAATCTCATGATCTTCATATGCTACTATTTCAGGAGAGGGTTCATCTTCTACCTTTATAGGAGGTACATCCTCTTCATGTACTTCTTCAAGCTGACACCTTCTGTATTTCTTAAGATTCATCTCTTCATCAAATGTTACATCCCTACTAATATCTATATGATGGAATCTTGAAATGTATATCATGAAGGCTTTAGAGAATTCACAGTATCCAATAAATATTCCCTTCTTTCTAGAAGGATCCAACTTGGTTCTCTTCTCTTTCAGAATATGTACATATAATCAACAACCAAATATCTTAAGATGACTCACTATAGGCTTCTTTCCTGTATACATTTCTTCAAAAGTCTTGAATCCAAGAGAACTGTGAGATAATCTATTTTGCACATACACGGTTGTTATTGCTTCTTCATCCCACAAGTGCATGGGGAGGTCTTGGTCATGAATAATTGTTTTCATTGCTTCCATAATGGTTCTATTGTTTCTTTCTGCAACACCATTATGTTGAGTATTGTAGGGAGTGGTTAGTTCCCTCTTGATTCCAGCCTCCTTGCACTATGCTTAAAATTATTTTGAATTATATTCTCCACCATTATCTGATATCAGTGTCTCGATCCTTTTTTCTGAATGGTTCTCTATCAAGGATTTGAATTCCTTGAATTTCTCGAACACTTCACTCTTGTTCTTCAAGAAATATATCCATGTCTTTCTTGAATAGTCATCAATAAATGTGACAAAATATTCATATCCACTTAAAGATGTGGAGGGAATAGGACCACATACATCAGAATGAATTAATTCCAATGTACCTTTAGTCTTTGTTTCATGTTTTGGAAAGGGATTCTTGACGTTCTTTCCTCTTGCACATCCTTTTAAAGTTCCCTCATGACCAATATTCATATTTGGTAACCTTGTTACCACCTTTCTCACATAGGGTAGTGTTTTGTAGTTGATGTGAGCAATCCTCCTATGCTATAGTTACTTGAGCTAGTGGTCTCATGGATGAGGGATGTATTTGGATGTCCTTTGAGTTTTCACAACCCTCCTTCTTCTTCACCAATGACCACAAGATCATCTTGTGTCTTTCCTTTGGACCACATAAGTACTTGTCCATATATAAAAGAAACTATATATCATGTCTTATATAGTGTTGAGATGGAAAGTAGGTTCTTTTTAAAACCTGGTACATATAGTACTTCCTTCATCTTCATGGAAGTTCCAGAGTCAAGCTTGTATATTGATTCACCAATACCTTTGATGGGATATTGATAGTCATATACTAATGAGACTTTCTAAGGAGAGATATTTTCTTCAAGTCTTGACAGAGTTTGCTTCTTCCATGTAATGTGCTTTGAAGCACCACTATCAATAAGCCATGTATCTTCTCTAGGTGTTACAGACCCAGAGAGTGCAGAGAATAGTATATATTCTTCTACATATTCTTCATTTGTTAGTCTCTTTCGATCTCTTTCTTATTCTTCCCCATATTCAGCTAGATGAGCATGATGTATTTTTTTGTTGTTATTATTTGATGGAAACTCTTTTGGTAAGCTTTCCTATCTTATGACAGTTATAACATTGATACTTTGATTAATATTTCTTCTGATTGTTTTCTCTTTTCTTTTGAAACGTCTTCTTTGAAGGTTTATGACTGCCCTTATTGAAGTTTGATTGTTTTCTTCCTTTATTATGGATGGATAGAGCTTGATCATCTTCTCTAGTAAGTGGAGCTTCTCTGCTAGCTACTCTAGCTTCTTCTTGAATGCAATCTTCCCATACAATGTCAAACTTCATACTTTCTTTTCTGGCACACAAAGTCTGTATGAATGAATCGTAAGGTCTAGTGAGACCATTGAGAGTAGTAATAACTAGTTCACCATCATCAAATGTGTCTCTAGTGGCACTTAGTTGTTCCCTGAATTGGGATACCCTTGTGAAGTAATATTGAATTGATTCTCCTTTTCTCATATTGGTGCCCTTCAGTTTATCTCTCAAACTCATCGTTCCGTTGATGTTCCTTCCCTTATACATTCTAGAAAGTGCATCATACATTTTCTTTGGTGTCTTATTAGATGATACTTGAGGGATCAAGTGATATTTGATAGAATCAACAATGATCCTCATTCACTTGATTAGGTCTTGCTCATGCTTCTCCTTAGATTCATCTTTTTTTGGTTCTACAACTTCATCCTTGATATACTTCTCAAGACCATTCTCTTTAAGAATAAGACCAATCCTATACTTCCATGCTAGGAAGTTTTCTATACCTTCCAATTTGTCCTCAAGCTTAGTGCTTGGGGTCATCCTATCTAGGAGGTCGTTAAAATTTGAAATTTCGCTACTAGGAGATGCAATTGATTGATGCAAGTTGGTTGGTCCCCTTGATTTTTGGAGATTCCAAATATTCACCCTTCAAATATTATTTGTAAGGTTCCAATTTATATAGGATTTCTGGTTTTGGTTTTCTACATTTTTCTAGTTCAGAGACAAACTAGGGTTCGTATTTCCCAGAGATTCAAGCACCAAAAAACTTCGATCTTGGGATCAATAGGTGCACTCTAGGGAGGCACAAATTTCTATGAAAGCATATCTTAAAAGTTCCAAACTTTGAATAAACCCTAATTTCTTTTAAAGGGAGATGAGAGATAGTTTTACCTTGTAAAAGTTCTTATATTCAGGCTAGCTCTAGGGTATTTTTAAGGATTCTAATATTATACTTAAGTATAGTATTCTAGGCGATTGTTTTGGATTGAAAAAAACATGTTTATAGATAGGTAGGTGAATAATAAATATGAAACATACAATTAACAGTGAAATGTGTAAATTTTGGTGAATATTATGATTAAAAACATATTTTATGTAAATATAGGAGATATTAGAGACTAAAAAGAGAATTTATTTTTTGAAAAAAACCCAAAAGATATCCAATTGGCAAAATTTCGTCCCTAAAAATTACTCTCGCTAGATCTGATGCCATGTTAAGATTTAATATTCTTAGCTAGATATCATTAGTGTTTAATCCAAATTCATAATAGTAGCATATGCAGAATCCCTGAAAGAAACATAATCACAATATAGAAACAATATTTATCATGGGAAACCTTAAAGTTGAAGAAAACCCAACAAAACTTCCTTTGTATAAGATGTATAAGATAAAACCCCAAAACATGTATTCTCCTCCTTTCTGCTCTCTCTCTCTCTCTCTCTCTCTCTCTCTCTCTCTCTCTCTCNTATACAATTTAAGTCACTTGACTTCTACCCTAACAAGGCGGCCCCACTAAACTTATTGGGCTGAAGTCACATAGGAGGACTCAAAAAAATATTATATATTATTCATTGGGGGCACTATTGGCCCAAATTACAATGGAGGATTTACATCATGACTCTATGATGACCAATTATAATAATAACATCCCAGCGGAGGAATAATAACATCTCCCTTGGGGTACATCAGCAAAATACATTTAGAATATCCTTTGAAGTTACAATATTTCAACAATGTGTGAGGTTGTTGGGAAATGACACCTCACGCAGTTATTGAAGCATGGGGTTGAATGCAATTTTGTGGGAATTCTATCAATAGTTAGAATTCAATATGTAGTTGTCAAGATTCCTTTATTCTATGGTCAGAATATATGCTAATTTTTATTTCACCATTATCTCATAATGCTTGGAGTCAACGCTCATTATATAATTCTATCATGCATATCTACACTATGTAGAGCTCCACATTGATGTTCATGACCATTACCAGGCCATGTATATCCCATAAATTAAAACTTAGGGACAAAGCTATATATTTGAAGGGAAAATATATGGTTGTAGGTGAGAACAAAGGTTAGGAAAACTAGGAACCCTTCCCCATTAATTTTTCCTAGCCACAGAAGCTTGAGGAGCCATGAATTGAAGCTATATGTTGTTCTCTAACAACACATATCAAGTTGGACTCCTTCTATGATCACACTAGAAGCATATGGCAATATGGATCTCCTAAGAGAACTATGGATCGATGAAGGGGATGACTAAGCACAGAAGGGTGCTATGAGGGTTAGGTATTGTTGGATCCAAGGATGTGGTGGTTGAGTGAGATCCTTATAGAACTATGTATGGGCATTTGGATAGGCATAATGTGCAGAATGGGTTTTGGGTAGAGAGAGAGAAGAATGTAGGTGTTTCCTTCACCCTAGTGACCTCATAGCTCAACTTAGGGGTGGCCTCTCAACATAAAATGTATATGTTGGACAAAGTGCCTATGGTTGGGTGGAAAATCACTCTTACACAACTAGTTGCTTAGATCTTCTTCGTTTTAAAGATAAGTATTATTTTGTATTTGAATATGAAAAGTTTATAATTGATTCCTATGATGATTATTCTTGTGTATGCATGTTATGTGTGTGAGGATCAAGTTTTTTGTAACAAATATTAAGCAAATTAGTTAACTATTATCCGAAAGGGTGTAACCTTTCATTTTACACACTCAATCCTATAAAAGGCGAGCGTCATTTGTAATATTTATCATATTCAATATACATATTTCTTTATTACTCAATTATGGATTTCGTGTCTTGAAGCCAATTGTTTCATTTGGTATAAGAGTCGATATGATTACTCTTCCAAGCCGTCGTCGTACTGCAACCATCTATTGTTATCTTTCATTTATCTTCTACTTCTCTATGTCCACACTTCTGCAATCCAACCATCCTTCATCACATCTCACTTGTTTTTCCCTCACTCCGCCTCCACCTGTGTCACACCTTCATTTTGTGCTCACCCCTTTTCCTCCTGCATCACCCAACTTCCCCTGCTCCACCACCAACACAGCCCACGCTGCGCCTTCCCCTGCTCTCCAAGCCTCTCGTCTTTCCCCTCCAACCTCCATCCACGCCCCACCCCCCGCGTGCTGCAACCTCCCTCCACAGCCTCCCTCTCGATGCTCCTCCCATTCCATTCTACACATCCCCACATGCCCATACTTCTCACGCTCCTCCTGCGTCCCTTCTCCACTCCACCTCCATTCTCCGTGTGTCTATTCGATGCCCTCCTCCACTCTTCCACCTTCCACCACCCATCTGCTCTTCCACGTAGAACCATTCAACAACAAAAAAATGTTCAAAAAAATAATAAAGTTAAATAAATATAAAACTTTATTATATTTTAATATTTCTAAATAATAATAATTATATTATTATTATTACTAATTTAAGCACACAAAAAAATTCCCTTGAATATTATTGATTCTCATAAGCCAAAAATTGGGTCCAATTATTCACCACCACACCTTAGAAGCATGACGATGGAGTTAAAATCCCAAATCAAAAAATTGGAGAAGGATTTCAATGATCACATTATTAAGAGTCAAGAAGATTTAAAGTAAGAAATAAAAATTTCCAATACAAAGCTGAAAAATGAAATCAGAGAGGAAGTCGTTTCAGTGTTAGATAGAAGGCTAGACGACAAATTGGATGGGATGAAGGAAAAACAAGACCAACTAAATGAAAAGTTAAATACACTCATGGAAATGATGGAGAATAAAAATACAAAAGATTGCCGCAAACAAAAAGACTATTTAGATATGTCGTGTGCTTCAACCAGTAATTTAGGATCACCACCACACAATAATTCAAGAGGAAATCAATATCAGCATCATGTAGTGTATCCCCCCAAAGAAAAAATAGAAATGTCAAAGTTCAGTGGAAATGACAAACAATGCATTGCATGGTTAAATAAGGAAGAAGAATACTTCGATATCTATAACATCACAACAGATGTAGAAAAGGTGAAGTATTCATCTATGCATCTATGCATCTTGAAAGCCATGCCTATAACTGGTATATGTGGTGGAAAGGTGACATAAGGTTACCAATAATACACATAAGAATCATATAAACATACAGAGAAAAGAGACAAGAATAGGTAATGGAATAACATATTATATTATAGAAATCACATGAGGGTCCATACATATACAAAACTGAACCAAGTTCTTAACTGGCTCAACAGCCTATTATACATGATTACAAAACAGTTATTGGTAAATACTTGTTAGTTCATTCAACCGAACATGACCTTTGGAGGCCAAACTAATATTCGATTAGTAGGTTAACTTGACTAGTCGGCTCACCTACTAGCTCCTCCAACATCTCCCCTAGGAACAAAATATTTCTTTGTCCTAAAGAAATAGGGGAGGTACTCAAAAATTTGTTGTCTAAAATAGTTACTGCATTTGCCTTGTCCTCATGGGCTATGTAAACGAATGGAAGGTCGTTTCTAAACACAGACTTATACAATAGCTTCTACCTTGATGGCCAGTTGGTGTTGAAACTCTGCCCAACTGCGTAGAGCGTTATGGATATCGATGGTCAAGGTTTTGAGGCTTGACATAGTTGACATATTCTCTTGAATGGAACAATTTGTGATGTTTTCCAAGTCAGGTCCCAACGACTGAGCCTTTTCATCTGCTGTATCTAATAATGTTTTCATCTGTGGGTAGATCTTGTTGACTGTGCTGATGCTTGGGAGTACTTGGTTCATCCATTGATGCGCTTGTTTTATAGCTTTTCTAGCTTTGTTGTTTCTTAAATGATCTGGTACTGGATTTTTCTTTGCATTTTGTCGTCCAGACCTTGTTTTTTTTCTAAGTTTTGGATGTTATTGCGAGTCTATAGAGTTTGTTGGAATACCTTTCCATAGTAGGTGAACCAACTCCATAGGACTTCTTCCATGGTGATAGACTCCTCCAAGTGGTCCTGCAGTACCTTGTGTGCCTCGAAAAATGTTGTGTACTACTGCCTTAGTAGCACAGAAGTTTCTTCATTTTGCTCGTTTCTCTTAATCTGCAGCTTTGTCTGTAGGTTTGAAATGACACTTTCAAATAATTGGTATTCTCTTTCTAATGGTTTGTCAGTGTTGATCTGTGTCATCCCTGGTATCAATGTTTGTGTCAAAGTCTTACATTTAGTTAGGAATTCGACTTGTTCTGTTTACATTTTTTCAATTCTTTCTTGTCTCGCTTGATTTCTTGTTGATGCTTCTTTTTTGACTGCTTCTAGAAGTCGATCCAACTCTCCATCTCTTATCTTTGGTGTTTTGACTACAGAAGTTGATCCTAGTTGATGAAGGTGGATAGTTGTCATTGTCTGTTGTTGTTTGTTGTTCTTCTTTTTTCTTTTTCTCTTTTCTCAGTTCTTTTGTGATTGGAATTATGGACCACTTCTAATCCTGTCGGTACTGATGTTGGCTGCTACTGTGGTTATTAGTGTTCTTTACTCGGTGGATTCCCATTCGAATGAACTTCTGCTATGGTAGGATTAGCATGTTGGGTTTCCGAGGTGGGGTTTGTGGTTGTTTGTGATTCTAATGGTGGTGAAGATGGAGGTTCTGGATTGGGATGAGATTCTAGTTCTGGTGGTGGTGGTGATGGTGAATGGTTTAGATTTAGAGGGGTGGTCAGAATATTTGTCGGTCTGGAGTCCTCGACTTCTATTTGAGGGTCGATAGGATTGTCGATTCCTTCATATTCCATTAGGTTTTTGATTTAGGAATCTAAGGCTACTTGATTACCTTAAAGGGAAAGTAGTCCCCTCTCTGCCTCATTGATTGGAAGGTTTTGGAAGGTTGGCGTAAATGATGAAATGTGGGTTGCGATTATGGTGGATGTCAGGTCGGGGTTGCAAATGTATGATAATTTAATAAGTCCTATGACTGATGGTGGTGATGAATTTTGTGGAATGAGGCTTTGTCGAGCAGATCTTGAATTGATAAGTTTGTGGGTAGTGGTGATCTGCTAGGATTTAAGGAATAGATTTGGCAAATTATTGATAAATCATTGAAGTTCAACATCTTTATCAATTTTTTCCTTAAGGGTTCGAGGGATTATCTTATTGTAGCTTGGTGACATGGCCACGGTTAACTCTAGTGTTATTCTAGTCAGAGAAGGTCTTAATGATTCTAGGTTTAAATCGATAGGATCTATTACAGGTGGGGTAGTAGTTCTTACCTTCTTTATCCTGCCTTGTTTTTCTCTTGATTTAACAAACTGATTGAATTGGGTCTCGACAAATACCTTGTTCATTATAGCATCTTCCAATATGTCAGCAATAGTAGCCAGTAGTTCTTCCTCATATTTTGACTCCTCTGATAAGATAAGTTTTCTCTTCCCCTTCCCTTTTCCCTGAGTTCCTTTCTTTTTCCTTGAGGTTTCTATTTCCTTAGCTATTTTCCTCAAATTTTCTTTTGTCATAGCATACTGTGGGTTGTTTGATTAACTATATTCCTCTTTTTGTTCTTCCCCTTTCTCCTGTTGTTGGGTCTAGATGATAATGTTTTGTTCTGTCGGTGTGACCACCTGTTGTTCAATCGATGCATTTTCAATTTGGAGGGGTTTTTGCCCCTCTATCGGAGTGTCCCCTGAGGTGAAAGTACTAATATGAAGGTTGAATTCATAGTCTTCCTCCTTCTCCTGGTCGGTCAATGGCTCTATAATGACTTGATTAGTTTCTTTTGCAGCCTCCGGTATGGTGATGTCTGTTTTGGACTGCCTGGCCAATTTTGTGAAGATCTCCTTGACTGTTGGATAATAGTCGAGTGGATTTGCCTTTGCTGTAGAACCTTGCTGATGCCATACTACTGTGTGGTCTAGTTCTAGTTGGATATTAGTTGTAGGAGGTAGACATCTTCGGATTTTTTGAGGCACCCTCCATCTGGTTGTTCAAATTTTCAGGTTTTGAAACTAGTGTTCCAAGAACACTTTTCCTTCTTCCTGTTCTAATGGGGTTCTAGCCATTGAAAATGGATTAAAGCGCCACATGTGAAACCTATTTGGCTCCAAGAAGTCCTTATGCCCAATTGGACATAGGTGGTACATAGCTATCCATATTAAGAGTGATGGGAATCTGATCATTGCACTTGATTCCCAGCACTTCTCGTAGATGGATTTGAGTATGTCGGCCATGTATTGGGCCCAACGGTATACCTTTCCCATGCTTTCTCTGCAGTCGACTGCTTCTATCATGTCGAGCTTCAAGTCACAACCACGTCCTGTGACAGTCAGGCCATTGGACATGATTTTGGCCACCATTTTGGTGTGGTGGCTTGGACCTACCCGATTATTAACCCCTCTGAGTTTTTTCCTATCGGTGTTCCTATTGGTCTTTTGACGAATCCTTCCTTGATGCCTACAGGAACAAGGTCACCTTTGTTGGACATGCCAATGAGTTTATAAATGGTTTTAGCTAATATTTCCACCGGTGTGTCGAAGTAAAACTTCCCATTGTGGTACTGGACGATTATGAATCCCACAATGGTTTCCTTCATTCCTCCAAAACTTCCCATGAGCGGTGCATTCAGAAAGTTCATAATGGTGCTATTATTTACCTTTTTCACTTCCTCTGTCATTTTTTACTTACCCTGGTAAGCCCATTCTTCGATTTCTTCCCAGTGTTTCACCCACGAACCTTCCTGTACTTTTACATTTTTAATGTTTCTTAATCGTTTTACTAGTGTACTTATGGCAAATTCCAACTCTTTTACTTTGGTTTTCATGGCTCTGGTTTGTTTTGGGGCCATTTTTTCGGTTGTCTATTTGTCTCTCTTGGTAGTTGATTTGCTCAAAGGGGTCTGGTAATTCTGTCGCTCTAGATCTTGATGAAACAGTATGTGATTTTTGACTGGCGTAGTATTTATAGGAGGAGCGGATGGCGATCTTGTTGATGGTGTTATTAATGGAGTATTTGATGGTAAAGGATGATCTAATGAAGGTTGAGTTAATATGTTCTAGTTTCGGTGCTCCCTCTGACTATAGTCATGATGGGTTGATTTGACGTTTTGATCCTCTTGTTGATTATGAAGGTATGGTCGATCTGTGGTATGTTGATGGTAAAAATGTCAATTATTGTCAAATGGTATACTACGCCTGTCGAAGTTCATTTTGATTTTTCTTGATTCTTTTTGGGGTTTTATGTTTTTTTATTTTTGTAACAGTTATAAAGCATTTTTTTTGGGGGTATCGTTTTAGTCGAGAACTGTTTACCAACTTCATAAATACTGTGCTCTGTAATGTTCTCAGTCGAACTGATCCATTGGCATTGATTTCTTTGATAATATACAGTCACATCCATTATGTGTGTAAATTTTTAGGTTTTCCTTTCACCTGACTGTTGTATAATAATGTAAGGTCTCTGACCGACAAATTCTTATTTTTTATGTTTCGGTCGTGCCAATCCTTCTGTTGTTGCTTCTAAATTTCTTGGTGTTTTATGGAAAGAAGTCAGTGTTCTTCTAGTTTGGATCATTGCAGTAGTATATCCTTTCTTTATTCTTCGACATTGATATGTAAGATGTCGGCTATCACCGATGTCTATTGTCGAAAATGTAATGGAACGACTGTTTCTTGTCCATAGACTAGTCGAAAGGGTGTTTGGTCAGTCAAGCATTTATATGTTGTTCTGTATGCCCATAATACCGTGGGGATTTTATCATCCCAGTCATCTTTGTTGGCATTGCATATTTTTGTTAGACCCTTTGTTAGTGATTTGTTGAATGCTTCTATTGCTCCATTTGACTGAGGGCGATAGGTTGTGCTTCGTTGATGGTCAATTTTGAACTATTTTGTCAATGTTGTAATTGTTTTATTGATGAAGTGTGAACCTTGGTCACTGATTAAGGTTATAGGATAGCCAAACCTGGTGATAATGTTTTCATATATGAATTTAGCAGCTACTTCACTAGAGTAGGTGTCGACGGGTTTTGATTCTACCTATTTAGTGACATATTCAACTGTTGTTATGATATACCTTGCGCTCATCCTTTTTGACGAGACTGGAAATGGACCTATAAATTCGATAGCCCATATTTTGAATGTAAGGCTTGGGTTTATTGATATTAAAGGAATTTATATACTAGGTAGCGATCGACCTAGGCGTTGGCTATGATCACATTTGCTCACAAATGTTTTACAGTCTTTGTATAGTGTTGACCACCATAGTCCTGATTGTTGGATTTTCTTTGCAGTTGTATCTGACTAAAAGTGTCCTCCTGCTGGTCCATAGTGTGCTTCATGCATAATTTTTTCTTATTCATGTTCTAACACACATCGATGGAGTACTTCATCCAAGCCTATTTTGTATAGGAATCTATTGATTAAGGTGTATGGGGCTACTTTCATGGATAAATTTTTTTTCTTAGTGTTCATGCCTTCTAGCGTTTGACCATTTTCTAGAAATTGTGCTATTTCCTCTAATTCTATAGGAAAATCCTCTATTTAGAATAAGTGTGCATCTGGCAGATCATCTTTGACTCATGTCAGCTCCTCCCCCGTGTCAATTCTCCACAAGTGGTCATGACCGACATTTAGCTTTCCTAGTCGAGCGATGAATTCAAATTCAAATTCTTGAAATAGCAATAGCCAACGACATTCCTGTGGTGCAAAGGTTTATTAACAAGGTATTTTAATGCTTGATGATCTGTATAGAATATGAAGGGGTTAGCTAGTAGGTAGTGTTGATGCTTTTGAAGAGAAAATACCATACCTAATGCCTCCCTTTCTATCATGGAGTAGTTGCGTTCAACTTTGTTTGATTTTCCACTATTGTATATGATTGGGTAATCCATGCCATCTTCACCTGGTTGTGTCAAGATTTCTCATATTGATAATCGTGAGGCATCAATGTGGACATGAATTTTGATCGACCAGTTCAGGAATCGAAGGATGGGTATTCGACTAATTTTATTTTTAGTGTGTCGAAGGATGTATCACATACTTCTGTCCAGATAAACTCTTGATATTCTCTCAACAATTCTTCCAGAGGGTATGTCATATCAGAGTAGTACCGAATGAATTTTTTATAGTAACCTGTATGTCCTAACAGTACTCGGATATGTTTTGGGTTCACTAGTGGTTTTAAGTCAAGGATAATTTTTATCTTTGCAAAGTCGACTTTGATACCTTCCCTGCATATAATATTCCCTAATAGGATTCCTATAGGGGTTAAGAATATGCATTTATTTATATTGAGATATAATTGAATCTGTCGGTAGCATTCCAGCATAATCCTTAACCATTTATAGTGGTCTTTTAGCATAGAATAGATCATCCATTCCTTGAAGTATACCGCCATTGTTTTGTAGATGCATTCTTGAAATGTCTTGACTACTATTCTTGAAAACAATGTGCGTGCATTTTTGAGACCAAATGGCATGACTCTGTAGGAAAATGAACCAAATTCACATACAAAGGTTTTCTATTTCTGATCGTGTTTGGCTATTGGCACCTGATTATACCTTGAGAATCCATCAGTAAATGAATAGAATTCATGCCATGCGACTTTGTTTAGGATTTCATCAGCATATGGATTCGGGAATGGATCTGTTAAGTTAACCTTGTTTAATTAACGAAAATCAACATAGATTCATAGTTTTGTCGGGTCGTGCTTTTTTGGTTGGAAGACCATTGGATTTTCCCATTCCGACTTGTCGATGGTGTAAATTATTACTGCTGTAAGCATATTGTCGATCTCCTTTTTTACTATCTCTTTATATTTATGTTCCAATTTATAAGGACTTTTCTTGACAGGTCGGGCATCAAGTTTGATGTCTATCTTCATCTTGCCCATTTCTGCTACTATTCCTTTTAAGTATTTGTAGTCTCATGCAAAACATCTTGAAATTATTTTAATAAGTCAACGATCTCTGTGGTTTGTTCTTCGCTCCAATAGTCGCCAATATTTTCCATTTTGGTCTATTATCATTAGAAATGTCAATTTCTTTAGTTTTTACTTTTACGTCCATCCATTCTGGTGCTTTACTACCTTGTTTGCACTATGAAAAAGTTGCTGGAAAGTCTGCTGCTATCATTTAGTTGGTGTCATTTTTGTTGGTCGACTCAATTTTGAATATCATTTTAACTGTTTTGATCGTTTCCGGGTGATCGATCTTCCATTGAAAGCTCTTCCCATCTGTGCGTTCATTTTCTAATTGGGGTCTTGTCAATTGTGGTATTTTGTTGGATTGAATGTTATAGCATGTTGTATTTGTTTGGCTTTTATTTTGTGCCGACTCGTTAGTAGTCGGTTGTATAAATTTTTTTATCTGTTTTGTAGCTTCAACTAGTTTTTTGTCTTCCGGTATAAAGCTAAAGTCCTTAATGAAATTTTATCTAAGTTCATTCCATAAGAATTTTTCTCCTCATGCTTCTTCCATTTTATACCACTTGTTAGGTAGGTCATCTAATTTCGATGGAAATAGGTGTGGCCATATATGCTCATCTTTGTAAGTAAGTCTTCTCCACTCTATTTCACATATTCTTATATTATTTTCTGAATCTTGTCCTTGGATGAAGACATGTATTTGTCCTATTTTGTTAGCTTCCTTCCTCTGAATCTTTCTATGAATAAAGTCGAAGCTGTTTTCCACGTTTGTAGTCTCAACTGATGGGTGTCCCACCATCGAGTAGCTTGTCCTGTAAGTGTTTCAACCAGGCTTTGAAGTCGGCCATGTTCACCTAGATTCTTAGAGACTTGTTCTACATGGAGAACTAGTGATTCTCTTTTTCTATACCGAAGACTTTGTTTATTATCTATTTTTATTGGTGCTAATGAGGGGTATTCCCTTTTTCTTTTCTCAAATATTTTTGGAATGGTCAATATATAATAGCATTTTTGGATTGGTTTCTTCTGGATAGCTTGGATGGTCCAGCAACCTCTTTCTTGTGTTTCATAATTTTCAATCTCCCAATTGTATAATTTTGTATCTGAGTTATATGCGACAGAGTCCTCGTTCCCTAGATGAAGTTCACCATAAATATTGGGTTCAGTATAGTATTCATTATTGTGTATTTGGTATAGTTTTTGAATATTGACTTCTTCATCAATAGGTTCGGTCCAAGGTTTGCCTTGGGAAGGATGAATGGGGATAATATCTTTCTGTCCATTCCCTTTTAATTTTATTCTTTCCTTGTCTAACGATATTGATGTTTTCATTTTTCTTCCCCATGGTCGACATACCATGGCTGGGAAGAAATTGGATCCTTCCTTAGGATCAATAATTTCGAAGTTGATCTTAGTTGATATGCCCTTTATTGTTGTATCGACATTTCTCCAAACTCCAATGGGTTCGATTAGTCCCTGGCTGGCTAATTTAAGGTATATGCCTGATTCGTTTAATTGAGGTCTTCCCAACTATTCCCATGTATCTCATGTCATAATATTTACTTGTGAACCAAAGTTGAGAATGACTTGTCGAACATGATATCCTTCAATTTCAAGGTCGACAAGTGGGTCAGCATCACTCTTGTATTTTTTATTCAAACTGCATATTTTTAGTTTGTTTATGTATATTATTTTTGTTCTTCATATTATATAATAAGTTAATGAATAGGAACACCGATTTATCATTCTGTACTAAACTGAATAGTTCTTTAAGTGTGTTTGTTGTTTTCCATCGACTACTTCCTATCTGGCGAAATCTTGAAACATATTTGATGCATCTTTATATAATTGTTTTTGATTTGTCGGGTTAGGATAATCATTTTTTTCTTTAATTTTGGTTATACGTGGATTATCATTTCTGGTTTTCATCCCTTATCAAGTTACTATATGTAGGTTCTTTGTATGCATTACATCATGTTTATGAACACACGACGAGACATTAACATTTTTCTTTTTATTAATCTTGTCAAGCATGGTGGGACAATCCTCTAGTGAGTGATCACCCACACCACTGCTAGTACAAAAATTTATATTAGTTCTATCCTTGTATGGATAGTCTACGTAGCAGTGTCCTTCTTTATAACATGTAGAACAATGGATGGGTCATCGTGGTCGATTGTCATGATTTCCAGAAAATTGTCCTCGACCTCCAAATCCTGCACAATGATTTTTGAAACGGTGCTCGTATCATCGGCCTTTATATCTTTGATTATTCGACTCATTTTGAACATTACTCCTTGGAATGTTATCATTATTATGCGCAACTGAATTCGTTTGGTAGATTGCTTGATAGTTTTGTCGATTCTTCAAGTTCAAGTGGAAGTCGGCCGTTGCATGACTCTTTACCTCATAGATTGCGCACCAAGATGGTTTTCCATTCTTCATGTTATATGGGAAATATTTTGTTGTATGCTCTGCATGTTCTTGGAAAATGTCGCAGAAGCATTTCGTTTGAAAAAAAATGAACGTCTTGTCGAAAATTATCGTTAGTGTGTCTAGCCATGTAGAAATTTGTGCACCAGACATCCTGATTTTTAAGGTTCAACTCTTTCAAATATTTCTGCATGATTTCTAGTTGTTCTTCCAGCCTAGTATCAATGGGATATGCTGGGAAATCCTCATCCATCTCTACCTACAGGGATTTGGTAAGTGCATCTTCATATGTTTTAAATGTCTCCAAGCTTATATGCCATCAAATTTTCTATGACAGACATGCAAGAAACCACTAAATTGATAATTGCTCATCAATTACATAGTCTAGTTGGCTTAGGAGGTCCTTCCATCTCTTATCATAGTCCCAGATGGACCTTGCTAGTTTCTGAGATGTCTTCTTCATCTTTTTCCTGCCAGATGCTTTGCATCTGGTGTTTTAAACAAAGATAAGAATTGTGCCTTAATGTCTACTTTGGATACTCAGGGTGTTTTCTCAATATAATTCATATACCAAGTTAGTGCTCTTTTTTGTAAAGCACCAATGAACTGTGCCATTTGTCGTTCTTCTCTCATGACTTGATTGGCCTCCCATATTAACTCATAGACGAACCAATGTCATCTGGGATATTCATCAATCTCATAGAGGGGGATATGTGCTAATACATGATGCATGTCAGTGTCGACGTCTACTCCAAGAGGTGGCGGCGGCGGGGGTGGTGGTGGAGGTAGTGGGATACTCTGCGTATCTCCTTGTTCATAGCTGTTGTTGACAGAACTTCCATTCCTGTCATTCATTTTGTTTGTTGTTTCTTCTCCCAAACAGTCAGTTTGGGTTGACTTCTTCTGTCAATGTCTAGTTGCACTAGTGTTCTTGCAAGTCCGACTGTTCTATTTTTTTTGTAAAGCTATGTTTGGCAGGGGGGGTTCTCCTTCATGTGTCGAGTAGAGCAAGTGGATAGTTCAGTTGGAAGGGTATTCCTGAAGTGTTACCCAATTTCCTTCCTCAGGTAGAAGGATTACTAAATGATTATCATCATTTACTTCGTCGTCTAGTTGGATCCATATATCGAACTCACCATCTCTTAGTCATAGGTCCTCTTCGACAATGGCTTGTATTCGAGTACTCGTATTTGTCGGAGACATAGGTCTTACCTCCTGGGGAATTTCTAGTTGGAGAGATTCTCGTTGCTCTATCCACAAATATTATTCCATGGGTGATACTTCCTCATCCATTCCTTCTTCTTGTCGGTCATGACCTGACTCTGGCGGATTTCTTTCATGTTCTGTCACCCCAGTGGTCATTCCTCTTTGCAACGCTCTAGATTTCTCTCTTGTCTCTTCCATTCTTTTCTGTCTCTTCTCTCTTTCTAACTTCTGCAAGTCCGACGTACCTTTGTACATCACTGTTCTTTCGATTTCCTTCTTAGGTCGACTTTTCATTGCTGGTGATGGTATTTTCTTCAGTCGACTAGAATCCTTTTTACTCTACCCCAACACATGACCAGATACCCCCCCAGAGCCTACCCGACACTTTAGAAAGTTTGGCTAGTTCTGTTTATTTTCTTAGGAAGTACTCCCACTCCATTTTGGTAATGAATTTCTCCCAGTTCTTCTGTTTCTCTGCCCAGTTAGAATTTGGTGGCAGTTCACGTAGTGATGGATGAGGTTCTATGATATGGCCCACGGGCCTTCTCGATCAGGAATGGGTCGGTAAGGAGAAAAGAAACTGCTCAGTGAATTCCATATAAAAAATTCTCTCTATACTTTCGACCGAGACTCTTTCCTCCATGGCTTGTTCTTCCTAGAATTCGTCTATGATATTTTTAAACCACTCCGATAGGTTTGTTCATCTGCCTCGAATTAGTTTCTCTAGTAAATCTTGGTCTTTAGTTTCTTCCATCTTTTTCATCCAGAATTTTTTTTCAACAGCTAAGGCACCAACTCTACAAACTTCTCATGTGTTTTAGTGAAGAATTTCTCCTTCTCCTAAGTAATGGTCAATTTGTTTCTTCTCACGTAGTTTTGTAAGTAATTTGCAATCTTATGCTCCCACTAATTCTTAATCTCTTGCTCTGATATCATCTACGTATGGTCATGTCATCCGTATATGTACTACCAACACCGAAACCAATGTTGTAATCTCACAGATCACATAAGGTTACCAATAATACACATAAGAATCATATAAACATATAGAGACAAGAGACAAGAACAAGTAATGGAATAATAGATTATATTATAGAAATCACATGAGGGTCCATACATATACAAAACTGAACCAAGTTCTTAATTGGCTCAACTGCCTATTATATATGATTAAAAAATAGTCATGGGTAACTACTTGGCGGTTCGGTCAACTGACATGACCTTTGGAGGCCGACCTAATCTCTGATTAGTCGGTTAACTCGACTAGTCGGCTCACTAACTAGCTCCTCCAACAAAAACTTCGCATACACATGGAATTTGTTCAAAAATTATTTCCTGAAAAGCTTTCAAGGAATCAATGAAGACAAATTTTTCTTGAATCTTACCAGGTTATAGCAAAAGTAAGCGTCGAAGAATTCACACACCAATGGGAATCACTCGCTACTAGAGTATTTGGTTTAACAGATAGATAACAACTAGAAACTTACTTGGGAGGACTAAAACATTAAATACAAAAAGAGTTAAAAAAGCATGACATACCAAATGTTAAGGGAGCAAGACAGAAAGAAAAAGTAGCCAAGGCCAAATTTGACAACTTCCAATCAAACGAAGGAAAGTCATATTCACAAAGAAACATCGAGTCGACTCTAGAGGACAATACAAATAAAAACATCCCTCCACCTAGAGGGAACTACGGGAAGAACCTCGAAAATCAACAAATGAGGGAAGGAAAATGTCAATGATGTGGAGACAGATGGAATGCTAAACATAGGTGTCGCCTCGAGGAAAGCTCAAAGAAATTATATACTTGTGAAGTAGAGGAGAATATTGAATCGAAAGAAGAATAAGAAGAGTCAGAAGATGAAGAGGAGGCGACCGCAAATATGGCATCCGGAAATGACGAGACCCCCAAAATATCCCTAGTAGCCATGACTGGAATTAGTTAACCATAGACTCTCAAGTTAAAAGGGCATATAAAAAATGAAAATCTTACAGTGCTAGTAGACACCAGAAGCACTCACAAATTTCTTGATATAAGAGTCTCTAGAAAAAAACAAGTTGTTTGTACATCCAATTCTGGACATGAAGGTGATGGTCGCAGATGGAAAGAAAATAAAAAAAGTCGAAAAATGTCACAAAGTGAAACTCCAAATATAGGACTTCAATTTGGAATCATAACTATACACATTACCATTAGGTGAAGTGGATATCGTTCTGGGATTCCAATGGTTACAAACATTGGGAACATACTCCACTAATCACCAAAAACATTTCATTCAGTTTAAATGGAAAGGAAAAAAATATAAACTACATGGTTTCCAACCACCAGGTACATAAGTAGTTTCATCTCAACAGATGGAGAAACTCATTTGCAAAGGAGCATTAGCATATGTGATCCAGTGCCATCAAATGGAAGGAAAAGAATGTGAATAGAACAACCTCAAAGAAGAAATCTAAAAATTACTCCAGAGATATAAACAAATATTTGAAGACTTACCGATGCAGCTACCACCTTAAAGAAGTATAGAACACATAATCGAGGTTAAATCAAGTTCAAACCCTATCAAAGTTAAACCTTATCAGTATTCCTGCCATCAAAAAACAGAAATAGAAAGGTTAGTTCAAGACTTATTGAAGTGTGGTGTCATCACTAAAAGTAGAAGCCCATATGTAGCTCCAGTCGTGTTAGTATGAAAGAAGGATGGATCCTTCAAACTATGCATTGATTATCGAGGATTAAACAAAATAACGATTAAAAACAAGTTTCTATTTCCCTTCATTGATGATATGCTAGATCAACTTCATGATGCAAATTATTTTCAAAACTCGATTTAAGGTCAGGGTACTATCAAATCAGGGTCTGATTAGAAGATATCGCAAAGACTGCTTTCGAAAATCATGAAGGACATTATGAGTTCAAAGTAATGCATTTTGGGTTAACTAATTCCCTTGCCACATTCCAAGAAACTATGAATGAAATATTTTAACCGTACTTAAGGAAATTTGTGTTAGTATTCTTTGATGACATCCTTATATATAGCAAGATGTGGAAAGAAAATTTGAAGCAACTAGAAATTTTTTTATCTCTTTTGAAGGAAAACCAATTCTATGCAAAGAAGTCAAAATGCACCTTTGGGAAGCAAGAAGTAGAGTATCTCAATCATATAATATCAAAGGAAGGACTTAAGGTGGACCCAAGGAATTTCCAAGTGATGAAGGAGTGGCCCCAACCCAAGAATGTTTCAAAATCACGAGGATTTTTGGGATTAACATGTTACTATCGAAGGTTCATTAAGAACTATGCACACGTCACTGCTCCATTAAAAAATATCCGAAAAAGGAATTCTTTTCAATGGGATGATGAAGCAAGAAAATTCTTTGAAACATTGAAACAAATTATGTCTTCAACTCTCGTTCTAGAAACACCTGATTTTTCAAAGCCATTTGTAGTTTAATGTGATGCTTCATGGTTCGGGATAGGAGCCATGCTAATGTAAGAAGGTCGTCCAATAACTTTTGAAAGCAGGAAGTTGAACAAAAGAGAATACCTACAGTCTACCTACAACAAGGAAATGCATGCCATCATGCATGCCTTAACTAAATGGTGTCAATATTTGTTGGGAAGCAAGTTCTTAATCCGAATAGACCATAATAGTTTACAACATTTATTACAGCAAAAGACGTTAACAACTGAACAACAAAGGTGGATCAAAAAAATAACTACCTTGGATATGGAGATTTTACATAAAAATGGGAAGGAAAATGTAGTAGTTGATGCCCTATCAAGGAAATATGAAGAGGTACAAGTCTATGCCGTATCAATGGTAATCCCAAAATTTTTGCGGAAAATTCAAACTGAATATGCTAAGAATACAAATTTTTTCTCCATAATTAACAACATAAATAAGTATCCAAAGTTTGAATGGAAGAATGACCTCTTATGGTACAAAGGAAGAATATACTTAAGTGCAAACTCTAGGTTTAAGACCAAAGTATGCAAAGAATCACATGACTTCCCGACTACAGGACATGTAGGATTTTATAAAACCTACTATGATTCAAGGAAATCATTCTTATGGAAGGGTATGAATGCTGAAATTCAAAAGTATGTTGCATAGTATGACACTTGTCAGAGAAATAAATCAGAGAATATCTCAAGTCTCAGGTTACTCCATCCATTGCATATCCCAAACCAGAAGTGGGAGGAAATTTCTATGGATTTTATTGAAGGTCTACCCATATCAGATGGGAATTACAAAATACTAGTGGTAGTAGACAGGTTAACCAAATATGCACATTTTATAGGAGTAAAGAGAATTGATTCTGTAAAGGAAACCGCAGAAGCCTTATGTAAAAATATCTACAAGTTACATGGTTTCTCCAAGATTATCGTGAGTGATAGGGATGCAAAATTTAAAGGTAATTTTTGGAGAGAATTCTGCAAGCAAATTGGAATGACACTTAACATGAGCTCATCTTATCATCCTCAGATAGATGGCTAGACAGAAGTCGTCAATAAATGCTTAGAGCCTACCTTCATTTCTTCATAACTAATAAACAAAATAAATGGGTTCAATGGTTACATCTTGTAGAATTGTGGTATAATTCTACTTATCACACATCGGCAAAAATGACACCTTTTCAATCCCTCTATGGATATGTGTTAGTTTTTCAACATTAAGCTAGCATTATTGGAATCTTTAACTGAGAGAATAACAAGCACAACAATCAAACACAAGAGACAATGAACAGAGTGTTTTTCCTCAGGGAAACCATAAAGGAGAAAACCTCACAACTTCCTCAGGGATAGAATCAGCACCAAAATAGAAAATCTCAAAACAATAAGTGATATCCCGACATCAGTAATCTTCTTCTTGTCTAGCCCCAGTGTCTTCTCCTTCCTCAACTATTTGCTACACTTGAGTGTGGATGAGTTGTGTGATAAATAGAGACTCCAATTCTCTATTTATACTAATCCCGACATGACTAAAACCCTACTAGGGCCGACCTCTACTTGGAGAGTCTAATAACCCTAGTGCCCCGGAACTCCAGGGACTTTAACACTTAGACAATTGGAGGGTTACTCACTATGACTTGACATGAATTTTTTACATTATTGATCCTCCCGATCGGAACATCGAGGCATGACAATATGAATCAATTACATAATAGATACATCCTGGAATAAACATCGGGTTACAAGAAATATGATACATAGATGAATACATTCCAAAGTTACAAATACATCAACAATATGCACCCCCAAAATGGAAGGATATCATTACCAACCAAGAAATGGTTGCCTCAATAAAATACCATTTAGAATAAAATGAAAAGGTTGTACAAATACTTAAAGAGAATCTAAACACCGCAAGGAATAGAATGAAGTAGCAAGCAGATCGACATCGAACAGAATGAGAATTTGAAGTTGGAGATTGGGTATGATTACAACCCTATAAACAATTGTCACTTAAAAAAGCAGAAAGAATAATTTAGCTCCACGATTTTATGGCCCGTATCAAATCAACAAGAAGATCAGCCACGTGGAATATGCATTGGAGCTATCGAAATCAAGTCGTGTCCATAATGTCTTCCAAGATTCATGCTTAAAAAGGATGATAGGTCAACACCAACAAGAACAAACACTACTTCTGATGTTAGATGATGAAGGAATAATTATTTTTGAACCAGAATATATCATTACTACCATAGAAAAAAGATTAAGGACGAGAGTAATTAAAGAGTACCTTATAAAATGGAAAACCCTCCCAGAAGAAGATGCAACATTGGAATCAGAACAATTATGACAACTACATCTTTCTCTCACACAGCTTTGAGGACAAAGCTCTCTTAAAGGGAGTGGCAATGTAACAAATATTAAATAAAATATTAAGTAAATTAGTTAACTATCATCTGAAAGGGTGTAACCTTTCATTTTACACACTTAAGCCTATAAAGGCGAGTGTCATTTGTAATATTTATCATCTTCAATATACATATTTCTTTATTACTCAATTATGGATTTCGTATCCTAAAGCCGATTGTTTCATTTATTTCCATTGTTTTTTTATTATGCATTTGTACACAATATTTAAATGTTATGAATTTGTAATATGAATATGGGGAGAAATTTAGAGGCCCCAAATTAGCTCATGTTTGCCTCTATTGTCCAGGTTGATGGATGGATATGTGAAACACAATCAACTCCAAGAACCATAGGATCAAGATGATTTTACTCTCATGGAGCTTGACTTGTTGTGCTCAAGTGTTGTAATGATGTATTTAGACACCACCACCACTCTCTTGGAATCTATGTTATTCACTTATGTTATTTATTGCCTATCCCAACATGGTATGAGAGTTTTTGGTTTGTAAGATGGTTTTGTAGAGTGAATGATTTACATCAAATGTTGGTGGTTTGTTGAGCTTCATTTTTTACAAATAAATATGGTGAATCACAACACTTATTTATAAATTGCTGGTTTAAACCATCATTTAAATTCTTTTGGAGTAATCATATAATTTATTTGGGGTATTATCTTTCCAAGCTCAAGCAAATTGGCTACATAAATATAGGTAATTATTTTTCTCTATCTAGTTCTATTGAGACAATTATCCTTTGTTTTGATGCAAGAGAATACTGTGTTGTTGAATTCCTTGGGTTTCGACTAGATATCTTTGTGGTTGAAGTGGAATCAACCATGATTCGAAGAAAGTCATATGGAAATCATATATCATCTATTGGATACCTCAAATCATGACCAACAAGAGGTCAAAAACGCATTGGTATAGCTTATGTTTCCCTAGAAATTTATTTTTGGTCCACTTCTAGAGCCATCATGACCCAACTAGCAATTGGCATGTTGTCGAAATTTGACAAGGTCTAGCACTTCGACTACATCGACTGCTTCGATAGGTTCAACATCATCTTTAACAAGTCTGAACCTTGACACAAACGAATTCGACAAATCTCGATGGGTTTTGTGCTCGACATACAACATATTTATATGCCTTGTCGGCACCTGTCGAACATCAACATAATTTCTCTGTCTTCCAGTCGTCTGTGACGGTTTAACTTCTGAACAATTGTAACTTCTTATAAATGAACGTAACGAGTAGTCACCCAAGCATCCTAGCATCCTATATAAACATGTATGTTATTGTAACAATGGATAGAGCTTCATAGAGAAGAATTAATATAGAAATTGGTTCAAATTCTCGCATATTGTCTGTACACATACTTTCTATCAACATAGTGTATTTCCTACTTTACTTGTTCTTTTTCTATTCTTCCACCATAATAGTGCCCGACTCATTCAGTCAACTTTTGTCCCCAGCATGCACCAAGGAACGACCTGGATCATTGGTATTAGAGCTTGATCTTGTTCATATATTAAGTTACATCAATAGTTCCATCAAATTTATTTAACTTATTTATGCTCAAACACGCTCGTAAACTTAGTAACAAAAGAAGACACTTCCTTAGAATTCAGAAAATATGGCCAAATAACCACACAATAGACATGCAATTGACGAGACAGAACAACTCATAGAAAAAGAACTGGATTTCCATCAGATCAGAATGTTTGACCAGTTCAATGAGATTCTAATGCCAAATATTGCTTCAAAATCCGAGGAATCTTTGACGCGACCTCACTCTAATAAAATCAACCCCTTCAAAGTGCAAATGAATTTGTACATACCGAACCTTGAAGGAAATATTGATGTAGAATTCATCGACAATTGGGTACAACAACTGGAATCTTACTACTCTATGAATCAGCTCTCTAAAGTGGAAAAGATCAGCATTGCATCCTTAAATATGTCAACCTCCATACACTGCTTGTGGGAAAATTTATCGACAAAGATGGAAAATGAAGGAGACCCCATGGAAACATGGGTAAATTTTTTTTGAACATGTCCAAAAGGAGTTCTACCCACCCAAATATGTTGAACAACAATATAATAAGTGGTAGCAGCTAAGGCAATGGAAAGACCAAACTGTACATAGTTACACTGATAAGTTTAATCGACTCATGGCTAGACCTAGCATCCAAGGAGAAGAGAAATTGCTTGTATTGAAGTACATCAATTGATTATCCCTGTACATTCAGCAAGAGATGGATTTTCTGAGTTTTAGTAGTCTTGTGGATGTATTTCATTACGCTAGTAAGATTGAAGCTAAACAGAAAGGAAAAACTTGTTTTACAAACAAGTCAACAGGTTGAACATTCGACAATAAGTCACTAGCTAACTCCAATAAGTTTAAGAACCCTTCTCATCCAACTCCACCAAATACCGATCATCATAATTTTTTTTTCAAAAAACCAGGAGGGATCACAATTTAGAATGGCATAACAGGTCAGAATGCAAAGCTCAGAAGACATTTTTGGAATTTTTTTTTGACATCCGACTTTTTCAATCGAAACCTAGTAGAATATGATCCAGACGAATAATCCCTCTTGGATTTGACTTATACCACTCTGACAGCCTATACTATTGTCAATGAATAGGAATGAGAACGCCTATTCCGTGCATGAATATGAGTTTAGAAAAATCCATTACATATGATTGTGAATAATGGTAGTCAAAAGAACTTCGTTTCTGAAGGTATTGTGAAGAAATTAGTTCTAGTCATCACTCCACATCCTCAACCTTAGAATATCGATTGGATGAAGGATGGACAAAAACTAAGAATCACACACTAATGCAAACTCACCTACTTTATCAAGCCTTTTGAATATGAAGTACTCTGTGGCGTGGAACCATTTTCTGTAGCCGACGCCTTGCTGGGAAACCTTACCTATGGGATTGACATGGTACATATCAATCATGGACTCAGAAGGTGATTGTTAAAATTCAAAATCAATGGTATGACATACCAGAGTGACAACATACATCAGCAGTTGCTATGATATCTACCAAACAAAAAAAGAAGCTTATCAATCATGCTCAGAAGTTTGCATTAATTATAATTAGGACTCAACATTCCAGGAATACTGCATCAACAAGTTGACTCATTGACTAGCATAGCTCCCGACAACAACAACATATCAACCACATTCTTGAAGAATAACGAAACATATTTCAAGAGTCGAATGGAGCACCCATGCATTGTCAAGTAAAACACTCCATTGAACTTGTTCCTGGTTCTTCATTACCTAATGCATCTTTTTATAGAATATCCATTCTTGAGAACTAAGAGATTCACAGGAAAATCCAGGATTTTATTGACAAGGGTCTTATCTTCCCTAGCTCCTCTCCTCCTAGAATTCCATTCATCCTAGTTCCAAAGAAAGACGGGACTTGGCGCATGTGCATCGACTATCAAGCTCTCAACAAAATTTCAGTAAAGAACATATACCCTCTTCTAAGGATAAATGAACTCATTGAAATTCTAAAAGGTGATAAGTTTTTTACGAAGCTCAACCTCAAGTTAGGATATCATCAAATTCTGATTGAGTCCATCGATGTATGGAAAACGACTTTCAAGACCATGTAAGAATTGTTTGAATGGTTAGTCATGCCTTTTGCCTTAACCAATGCACCTGTAACCTTCATGAGATATATGGATGAACTTATACGACATTTCATAGAGAAGTGTGTCATTGTCTATCTCGATGATATCTTGATTTTCATTCAATCATGGGAAGAACATGTCTGACAACTTTGACAAGTATTAGACACTCTCCAGCAACATCGACTATATCTAAACATGGACAAATTCTCATTTGTGATGACCATCATCAATTATTTGCAGTATGTAATTGACTCTAGAGACATTCATGTTGACCCAGAAAAAGTATAGATCCTCAAATATTGTCCCATTCCTCAAAACATTCATGAACTAAGAAATTTTCTTGGTATGGATAATTTCTATCGATGGTTCATACTTCGCTTCAGCCACATCACATGACCTTTGAATCAATTGACTAAAGGAAATGGGAAAACTGTCTTCAAATGGACACCAACACAACAACAATATTTTGAACAACTCAAAAACAATCTTTTAACTGCACAGGTACTTGTGTTACCTGATTTGCAATGGCCCTTTGAGATTGAGAAGAACACATCGGACTATGCTCTTGGTGTAGTGATCACTCAATTAGGTCACCTAGTCACGTTTCATTCTAAATATTTCAGTGAAACTGTTAGAAGGTATTCGAAGTATGAAAAATAACTGTACGCCATTGTGCAAGCTATTAAACAATGGAGACACTACATTCTTGGCAAGGAAACAATCATCCTCACTGACCATAAAACTTTGCAGTTCGCTCTATCCTAGTCGAAATTAAAGACAACTCGACAACTAAAGTGGATTAAATACCTGCAACAAGTTTGTTGGTAATTAAGTATTAGAAACACAAATCCAATTCCATAGTTGATTGTCTCAATAGACCACCCATTACTCTAATATCTACAGTGATGCGTATGCAGGGTTATGACACCACTACTTGGCCACAATTGTATTCGTAAGACTACAAGTTCTTCGTAATTTATTGAGATATTCAAACTGACACACTATCTACTACCAACTACTTCCTGAAGGAGACCTTACTATACAATCTTGGATAGCTTTTTGTACTGACCGGTGAGCATTGATAGAATATCATCTAGTATGTGAACTACAACAAAACTGCAAGGCATTTTGGAGTCACAAAAATACTTGTAATCCTCTAAAAATATTTTTACTGGACTTCACTTAAATATGATGTCAACAATTACATTCGATCATGCGCAGTTTGTCTCATCGCTAAACCACCAAATCGATGACAAGGACTGTACACACCCTTACTAGTTCCTAGTTGACCATGGGAATATATTTCTATGGACTACTTGTCAGGATATCCTACTACCAAACATTAGCATGACATGATCTTAGTAGTAGTCGACATATTTTCTAATATGGCTATACTTATACCATGCAAGGAGACTATGGCAGCAAAACAGACTACTCAGCTCTTCTTCGAACATGTGTGGAAACATTATGGCCTCCTGAAAACCATTATTTTCGATAGAGATACTAGATTTGTCAGCACATTTTGGAAAACCCTCTGAAAATAGCTTGACACGATACTTTCTTTGTCGACAACCTTCCATTCACAAACAAACGGATAGACGAAAGTTGCAAAACCTCTTGGTAGTGCAACTGCTTCGCATGTACAACCACAAGCATCGTCGAACATGCCAATGATGACCTTCCATACATACAACACAACTACAATCATGCTCAAAACAGTTCTACAACCAAGATTCCATTTGAGATATGTTATGGATTTCAACCCTTAGCTCCTATTGAATTGATAAGTTCTTTGAGCTAGTCGAATGACACGGACCTCGAAGGATGAGAAGTGGAAAAAACATTAAAGTTCAGAGATAAAATCTACAACATCCAGAAACAAGCACAAGAAATGTTGCAATGAGCTAATGCAAAAGCTAAGGACCGACACAACAAGCATCATATTCCTCATTCATTCCAAATTGGGGATCAGGTATGGTTACATCTAAATAAGGAGCGCTTCACTGGTCCATATAGAAAGAAGAAACCGTTGCGATATGGTCCATACAGTATCCTTAAACAGATTGGAGAAAATTATTTTCAGCTCGACATTCCTGCATGCGTTGTCCTACATCTAGTATTTAACGTAGATATACTTCGACCATACCATGCACCATTGTTGGAACAGAGTGACTTGCAGACAGAAAAACACAAATACATCCAACCAAATGTTCAGGAACCTCTTCTTTTAGACACCATTGTGGGACGACGCACACTCCATACAAGGATGAACTCCATTCGCTTGTTTCAAGTGGCTAAATATGGACAACTCCCTTCACAAGGAAAATGGTACTCTGCTACTGAATTAGACAACAAGTTTCCTCACCTGAATGAATACACAATGGAGACCACTGTTTTTTAAGGAAGGAGGAATGATCCAACCAAGATTTGGCATGTTGTCAAACTTTGACAAAGTCTAGCACTTCAACTACTTCAACTACTTCGACTGCTTCGAAAGGTTTAGCATCGGCTTTGACAAGTTCGAACCTCGACACAACTGACCTCGACAAATATTGACAGTTTTCATGCTTGGCATACAACATGTTGACATGCCTTGTCAGAACTTGTCGAACATCGACAGGATGTCTCTGTCTTCCTGTCGTCTATGATGGTTTAACTTTCGAACTATTATAAATTCTTGTAACTAAATGTAATGGGTAGTCACCCAAGAGCCTCAACATCCTATATAAACATGTACATTATTGAAATAATGGACCAACCTTCATAGAGAAGAAGTAATATAGAAATTGGTTTGAATTCTTGAATATTGTCTATGCACATACTTTCGATCGACATAGTGTATTTCTTGCTTTACTTGTTCTTTTTCTATGCTTCCACCATAACAGTGCTCAAATCATTCAGTCAACTGCTCTCCCCAACGTGCACCTAGGCACAAACTGGATCACATCAACTAGAGGATTTGATTAGATGGTGAATTGACTAGATGGAGGACTTGCATCTTAGATCTGTTGACTTGATGAATTTGTAAAGGACATCAAATGAGCATCGAATGGTGTCTATTTGATCAACTAGCACTTAGTTTTTCCATCAAATAGTTTCCTTTGGGTTATCAACTTATTGAGAAATAGACTATTTTGGAATTTGGTCGATTAAGTATTGAATGATAGAATCTTTATTCTTTCCATGCATTGGACTTGAAGATACTTATTTTGATTGCAAAAGGATTGAAGGAAAACTTATTATATTTTTTGTTCTATTGTTATGGATTTCCTGTGAAACTCTGAAAGTCTATTCAAAATGGGTTCCTTTGATGAAGACGAATCCTTAATATTTTTTAGATTAAATGAGTTTCATGAGAAGCAAGTTGTTTCTTTATAAGAATCCTATGATCAAATTCAATAGGAAGTTGTTTCCTTGCATATTCTTGTTTCTCTATTGCATACTAAAAATGGAACATTGAAGAGTCAATTGGAGAATGCTCACACCTAGCTTAAGGATGAAGTTTCTCTTTTCTAGACTGTTTTTTTACATATAATGGATGATAAATTCAAGATGATTGTTGTCTGGGAGAACACCTTGGAAAATATTTTTCCAAAATCTTCTGGATGAATTTGGAGACTAGAAAAATATCAATGATGATCTGTAGGTAGATGCTAAGTATCTTTATCATAACGATTTTTTTCTTGAAATACAACATTTGTAAACTATAGGAAGATAATACCCAACTAGATAATGATGATTCCCATTTGCAGGCCTCTATCAATGAGATTCATGTAGAAGATGCTCCGCTTCAAGAATATAGCACATGCTTGTTTGGTGAATATCAATATTTAAAAGAACAGTATGATGCATTTATGTTGCAACTGATGGAGAGAGATGAGACTATTAAGTATTTGCAAGAGTGTAAGAAAAGTCTTGAACTAGAGTTTATGTGAATGAAATAAGTTGAGAAGAAGATTCTTGAAGTTGTTGAGCTACTAGGATCACCTATAACTTCTTCTACCTTTGACAACCTTACTTGTATCCCAGATGTTTCTAAACTAGATGACTATAACAAATGTGTAGATGATGTTTTTGTTTTATCTCATGATTTGTTGCTTACTAATGCTATTTCTCCTCCATTTGAGAAACACACATTATGTATAGGGTCCCAGCTACTAAGAAAGATGGTATACACTGAAGGAGAACTTGGGAAGGATGGATAGGGTATTGCTGCTCCTGTTTTCTCTATAGAGAAGTCACAAAGAATGGGTCTTGGATATGATACTAATAAACCTAGCTTTACTGACACTAGAATACTTGTGTTAATTGTTATTGAAGGTTTTCAAAGTGAGTTGTTGGAAGAGAAACTCGTTGTTGAAAGTGTTGAAAAGAATGTTGAGTTGCTTGTTTATGATGAAACTGAAATTGAGAATTTTTTTATAGATGAAATTATTTTTTATATGTAGGGTTGTTCTGCTCCTATCAGTAAACCAAAATATGAGCTTGCATCACCTATTTTTCTGTACCAAAAATTTGCACCATGTCATCATCCTCATTAAAACAATTAGACGAATTTTCCCATGAATCATAACTCTTGAAAATATGGCCATAGTGCTTTTAGAAATTCACAGAAAATATGTGAAATATAGAACTATGGACCAGTGCCAACTACTTGAATATATTTTGGTTGGATTGATGAATGGTCATGGAATAATTTGAGCAGATACTTGAGGACATCATATAGATGTGTACACATGTATAATGCTTATCTTTCCTTCTTTTGATTTCTTTGGATTGGTTTAATGTGATTCAACAAGAGATGATGGTTGAATGAGACTCAATTTGAGAAGGAAATCGACTAGAGTATCGACTAGGATTTTTTTGTTGATTAACTTGAGAGTGGTTGACTAAGATTCAAACAATGGTGACAATCAACTGGTGTTTCGACTAGATGTTTTATTAATTTAAACCGATTTTGATGTGCTTGTATATTGATGATTATATTATACCTCCATTGTATTTGGGGGGGGAGGTTGAATATCTTGCTATGAGGTAAACCCAATTGATGACTTGATGTTTATTTGACTGTGCCTTGTTGAGATTGATTGAACTATGTTCGAATGAGTTTCTAATTGTTTGTTGGGATATTTTCTTGAGTAATATTGTTATTACCTATTTGATGGATGGATATGACTATATTACTGGACAAAAACTAACTATGTTTGTTGTGTTATTGTCTAGTCGATTGATAGACTAGATTAGGTTGTCTTATTGTCTAGTTAACTGATCAACAAGGATTGTTTGACCAGTTGTATGGAAACTTGTTTAATGGATTGGACAACTACATGGAAAACGTTTCATATTTATTCATGGAGTATGTACCATACTTGAGTTCATCATCTTGATGGTGGAAATGGTATGTTGTGTATCAGGGATGGTTAATATTTGCACTTCATATCAAATTAAGGGCAGAATGTTGTGTAATTTTTTTCCTCCAAGGTGAGTTGACGAAGGGTGTTGGAACCTATGGTTTATTGGTAAACTCATCTTGTCATATTATGGAATTAACCATTAAAGGGTGCCAATCAACCATAGGTTCAAACAACTATCATGGGTTGTGACAATTTTGTTTTTCTTTCTTAAGTGATTGTCCATTTACTTCATGATAGATGCTTTTTTTGGATTGGACAAGCATGGGATGTTTTGAGTACTAACATGTGGAAATAAAGGTCAATTTCATTTTGACCTTCAAGGAAATAATGTGATCACTTGGAATGACTTCAAAAAATCCTTACAAAATGGACATGTCTATTTGAAAGATGACTTAGATGTGTTAATTTGGAAAAATAACAACGTCAGAAAAACTTATACTACTAAACTTGTTTATGATTTATCTATGGGTACTATGGTTGGAAACCATTGTTGTTGGTGATCCTCAAATTGGAAGGTGTATACCCCAAAAAGAAAAAAATTATTTAAGTGATTGACACTTTAAAACGAAATCACCACATGGGATTACCTTCAAAATAAGTGTTACTCTGGTCCAAGTATGTGTATAACTATGACACATATTTTTATTTGGTTCCCATTTACAATTCAGGTTTGGAAGTATATGAGTCAATGAGTAAGATTACCTTAATAAGGAACTGCATCTTGATGGAAAAAGGTTTGATACTTTTGTTCTATAGACCCGATCTTAAGAAATTTAGAATGGTTCCTTTGTTAACCCTTTGGGGTATGCGTCTTAATCATAAAAATAATATATTAGAGGGAAATTTGGTCCAAACATTTAAAGTCACATCTAATATTGGTTCCATTGTACAATTTCTTAAGTCAAGGACAAGCCTACAAGATCTCAAAAGCCAGTGAACTCTTGGTGGATAAGCATGCCCTTTGGGGTTTGTTTGACAAGTGTGTTAGGGGGACCATGCAATTTGTGTCTTAGGGGTCTATTGTATTTACATGATTCTCATTATTTCATATTTTGTGATAGTTCAAGGTCGGGTAAAAATAATAGAGCCAAGTTACTTACACTTTGATCACATCTCAAGATGGCTACATCAAAGGACATTACCTCATTACAGGTATATGGTGACTTTTCGTTGGTTATAAAATCGATGCACACAGTTCATAGAGTTCATGAAATCACACTATAGGTCTTAGATACACATCTAAAATGATTTTCTTCTCAATTCTCTCACGTTACTTTGACACATGTTTATACAACTAAGTTGTATGAAATTATTGGAGAAAGAAAACGTTATCTCTGCATAGATATTTTTAAGTATATGCCTCAATGGATTACATCATACCATATTTAGAAATTTATTTCAAGATTGTCCACTGAAAAGGATAGTCTAGTAATGCCTTTAGGTTTTATTTTTGGTTTCTAATTTGAATAAAAAATATCTCTTTTTCTTTGGAAATTATGTTAGAATAATCAACCCATAGTTATCCATATTTGACATTAATTAAATCATTTTTGTCTTATTCCTAGTTTCCTAGATTCCTCTCTATGCTAGTTGGCTTATGTGTGTTCCTAGAGTCAATACTTGCTAAACTATGTCATGGAGTGCTTTGGAATCATCCTGGAAACTATTTTAGCAATTTTGATTTTATTCTTGGTTCCTAAAAGCACAGTGATGCTTTTTGTGAAAGTTGTCTTTCTTTACAGCAGTTTTAATGCATAAAGGAAAAGCTAGTGTAGGGGAACTTGCCTTGTTTTTTTCCCACATCATCCTCCTTCATTTTCTCCAAAAAAAAACATGAATGACTTGTCTTTACATCACTTATTATCTTGACCAATTTCTTTAGCCAATTCGTGAGCATCTTCATATATTTGGAAAGTCCTTTTTGCACCTATGGCGGAATTGACTTGATCTAGTAACCCTGATTTTTGACCAATTTGAATAGCAGCCTAGTGCTTTCAAATATTTCATCTAATTATATATTTTATCAGAATATTACTTCATATGGTTGGCTTAGGTACAATTATTCAATACAGGATTAGGTTATGCTTTAATTTCAGTCTCCTTTTGTATGAATTTTGCATGTTTGATTAGCAATTTTGTGAGTGTAATTGATCTATCACTTGGGTTCAATTTCCACATGGTATCAGAGCCTTTGTATATCAATTTCTTTCCTTCCAATTTGTTTTTGTAGGTTCGACATCACTGAATGGGAGTGCATTCTGCTGACTGAAGGGCACAGGAGCTGAGATATGGACCAATCTCAAAGGATCATCTTGACTCCATTCAATTTCTTTGAATGAAAAGTTGAGATGGAGATATTATTGAGAGAGAAAGGTCTCTACAAGGTTACCATGGCTACTGAGGCAGATCCCAATGTAGCTACAGAGAAAATCAAATGGCACAACAAGAGGGACGAGGCCTATGGTCTTTTGTGTCTGAGCATTTCAAGAGACCTCCTCTTTCATCGTAATTGATTGAAATCTCCTAATAAGGTGTGGGAGAATCTTGAAGATATTTTTGGAAATACAGATGAGATTAGAGGACATCAAATCGAGAATGAATTCATCTCCTTGAGTCCCAATAGCTTTGAATCATTGCAACTCTACTTTACCAAGTTTAAGGCCCTTGTTTTGTAGTTAAAACAATGTGGGATTGAAAAGAAGGAATATAAACTAGTTTTGACCAGAATCTCAAAGCTTCGTCTTGACTATTCATTGTTTTTTTCAACCTTCCATGCCACTAAATTGACAGATCGAACCTAGAATATGCCTAAGCTTGCTGAGTTCATGGAATCCCTCACCTAGGAGCAAGATCAATTGGTGATGATGGGAACCATCAAACCTTCCAAAGACTAAGATTTGGTTGCTGGATATTCAAAGGTGGATTCAAAAATCAAGAAAAAATCCAAAAATCCACATGAGAAAAAGAGAGACAAGTCAAATTCTCAAGAGGAGCCCTCAAAATCCAAGAAGAACTTCTAGAAGAAGAAGAAAAAAGGAGAAATGAGCAACTGCACATACTATAGTAAGGGCTATCATCTTGAGAGATATTGTATGAAAAATCAAATTGACATGCTGACCCAACTCCTGGAGAAGAAAAACATCTCCCTTCTTGATTGCTCAAAGAAGAGGGAAGGAGGATCAGATTCAGAAGACAAGGAGAGAGTACATGCTTTGGTTGCTGGCACCTCAAGCTCACCTAGCTTCATCATTGATTCTAGAGCTTCCAGACATATGGTTTTGAAAAGGGAGATCTTTTCCTCTCTTGACATGTTGAAAGGTCCACCAATAGTTTTGGGAGATAACTCTCGAACTGATAGTATGGGGAAGGGTAAGATTGATCTTGACCATGGAAATTTCAATAATGTGTTGTATGTTCTAGGTATTGCCTCTAATCTCTTGTCTGTGTATCAGATGAATCACACCGAGTCTCCAAATAAATTTATCTTCTCCCCCAATGAAGTTGAAATCACAGATATTTTGAATGGTAAAGTCATAGCAAAAGGTGTTGTTGATCACACTTCAAAGGTATATAGATTTTCCCACTTTCTACCCTACTCAAATCCCTCTGCTATTCTTACTCATGCCAATGAAGCAAGAAATATTTAGCATGAAAGATTTGGCCATATTAACTACAAGTATCTTTCTGATTTGAGTGACAAAGGTATGGTCATAGGGTTACCAAATATCAAGTTTTCTAAAGGATTATGTCAAGGTTGTGTCCTAGGAAAACACCCAAAGCACAAGTATGAGAGAGCTACTCATGAGAGAACCTCTACAACCCTTGAGTTGATCCACAGTGACATTGCTGGTCCATTTCCTCATATGTCCATGAGTCAGGCCAAATATGCACTCACCTTCATAGATGACTTTTCTAGGTATTGTTGGGTTTACTTCCTAAAGCATAAGTCTGAAGTTTTTGACTTTTTCAAAGTCTTTAGAGCCTTGGTTGAGAACCAGTCTTGGAGGAAACTCAAGATCCTTAGATCTTACAATGGTTCAAATTATTCCAATTCTGAGTTCATACAGTATTGCAAAGATGTAGGAATCCATATGCATCATTCTATTCCTTACACACAACAACAAAATGGTGTTGCTGAGAGAAAGAATAGATCACTTAAGGACATGGAAACTTGCATGATGGAGGCTAAAAATTTGCCACCAAAGTTTTGGGCTGAGGCTATAAAATATGCATCCTATATCTAGAATAGGGTGCCACATAAGCATCTTGATGGTATGACTCCTTTCGAAGCTTGGAGTGGGAACAAGCCAGATTTGACCAATTTCCATTAGAGGAAATTTCAATTTAAAATGGGCCTTCCAAAAATAATACAAATTCCATGTCATCATGTATTAGCCAATCAAAATGCTTTAAATTTCAAATAGGCAGCACCTCTTAAACAATTTTTGAATATAAATTTGGGGATAGGTATCATAAAAAAAACTACTTTTTTTGTTTGTATTTTCGACGTATCTCCCTGTGTTTTTACTCAAATTTCGATCATGAGAGCTCGTTGGATGCAGAATTTATGTCATCATGTATTAGCCAATCAAAATGCTTTAAATTTCAAATAGGGAACACCTCTTAAACAATTTTTGAATATAAATTTTGGGATAGGTATCATAAAAAAAACTACTTTTTTTGTTCGTATTTTCGACATATCTCCCTGTGTTTTTACTCAAATTTTGATCGTGAGAACTCGTTGGATGTGAAATTAAATTCTGCATCCAACGAGTACCCAATCGGCATACTTTTGATGGGTCCCTCTAACCCAAAAAGAAGAAATACCTGAAAAATGTGATGATGACATCATCATCACATTTTTTTCAGGTATTTCTTGTTTTTGGGATAGAGGGGCCCGTCAAAAGTATTCCGAGTGGGTACTCGTTGGATGTAGAATTTAATTCCACATCCAACGAGCTCTCCCGATCGAAATTTGAGTAAAAACAAAGGGAGATATGTCGAAAATACGAACAAAAAAAGTAGTTTTTTCTTTTCTTCCTCCAAAATTATTAAACATTATTTTATTATTTTAACTATTATTTTTTTAATTTTCCTTACGAGGCCCATTTTGAGTTGAAATTTCCTCTAATGAGTATTTTTGGATCAAAGGCTTGGGCTAGAATTCCAACTGAAAAGAGGAAGGATTTGCAAACCCAAAGCCAAGAGTGCCTATTTGTTGGGTATTAAGAATATTAAAAAGGGTACAAGATGATTAACTTGAGAGTAGTGTTCAGTTTGAAGAAGATCCTTTAGCAGCAGTTGAAGTTGGAGAGTCCTTTTCACCACCACAGCCATTTATTGTAAGTGAAGAGACGGATGAGTTTGCTGATTCTGATATGTCTGATAATGATGATTTAATTGAAGATCCTAATAGACCTACAAGACCAAAGTGGGAATCAAGTACCATTCATGCAGCTGAGGAACTAGCTGGAAATCCTAGTGACACTAGGAGGACTAGATCTCAATTTGAGAGTGCCCTTTGTGTGAAAGATCCACTCTTTGATGAGAATTGATATTTGATGGTTGATTATGATCCTTAGACATATGAATATGCAGCACATGATCCAATATGGAAAACAACCATGAAAGAAGAATTCAGCTCGCTCCAGAAGAACAACACATGGGAACTGGTTTATCTCCCCCACAAAGAAAGCTAGTGAAGTGTAAGTGGGTCTTTAAAACTAAGTTTTATGCTGATGGTTCACCTTTGAAATATAAGGAAATATTGGTATCCAAGGGCTACTATCAAGTACATGGTATTGACTACAATGATACCTTTGCACCAGTGGCAAAGATGGACTCCATAAGGCTAGCTCTATCCATTGCAACTTTGAAACAATGGGAAGTACATCACATGGATGTGAAGTGTGATATTCTAAATGGAGATATTAATGAAGATATTTATATGCAAAAACCTTAATGATTTGTTTCTAATCCATATTTAGTGTGCAGGTTAAAGAAATCATTGTATGGGCTCATGCAAGCCCCCAGGGCTTGGTATGCCAAGATTGATGGCTTTCTATTGTCACTAAGTTTTGTTCGATGCAAGTCTGATCCTGATGTTTATTTAAAGATGATTCATGGTTCTTTAATGAATAATTTTTTATATGTGGATGACCTATTGATCACAAGGAGTTTAAAGAAAGATATTTCCTCCTTGAAGGATGCAATGAACCATGCATTTTCCATGACAGAATTGGGGTTGTTGAGCCAACTCTTGGGTCTCGAAATTGCTCAATACCAACATGGAATAAAATTCCATCAATCCAAGTATGATTCATATTTTCTAACCAAGTTTAGTATGAAATATTTCAAGCCAAGAAAGACTCTATTCCTGTCAGGAGTTAAGCTTGAGGAAGCAGGTTCTTCACCTATGGTAAATAACACATTGTATAGGAAGTTGATTGGGTGTTTGCTTTATCTTACACATACTCAACCTAAATTATATTATGAAGTTAGTTTGGCTTCAATATACATGGATCAGCCTCATGAGATCCATTGGAGAGAATCCAAGAGGATCCTAAACTTTGTTCAAGGAACAAGGACTCATGGGATTTTCTACAAAGAAAAATATGACTTAGAGCTAGTTGGATTTACTGACATTGATTGGGTAGGTGACAACACAGATCAAAAGTCTACCTCAGGATATGTGTTCATGCTCGCAAAAGGAACAATGATCTGGTCAAGCCTAGAAATAGAGTGCTGGAAGCACTCTCATCTACAGAGGCAGAGTATAGAGGAGTTGTAAATGCAGCTACTCAGTGTTTGTGGTTGCAAGGGATACTTGGAGAATGTGGTTTTGAATAATATTTTTCAACAGTCATCTATCGTGAAAATCAAAGCACCATTCGAATCTCCACTGATCCAGTTCAAAGACAAATAACCAAGCACATTGATATCCATATGCACTATATCAGGGAGCTTGTGCGTGATGGTACCATTTATCTACTCTACTATGCATCTTTAGAACAATTTGCAGATATCTTCACCAAAGTTTTCTGTGAGAAGATATTCACTAATCTAAAATCACTGCTGGGTATTTCTAATCATGTGGTGAAGTGTGATTGATAACAATATTTCCAAAATTTTGTTTCCTGTCCATGTTTAAGGGAGGATTTTTCCACAAGGTTTTTTCCTCTTTCCTTGGTTGTATGGACATGTAGTATGTAAAGGGTGACTAAGCCTTGCTTCTAGACCCTATAATTTTCTAATATTTACTCATAAAATCAGGCTTAAGGGGGCGTGTAAGAATAACCAACCCATAGTTACCCTAACCCATAGTTACCCATAAATAACCCACCTTCAATAAGTTGTTACTAGAATCCATGTTTGTATTTTGGCACATTATGGTTCATATTGCTTAAGGGACGTTCGAGAAGGTGATAAAATTACGGTCTAAAGTATTATGGTTAGATAAAATTGATAAAGAGAATATTCCCCTCTTTAAATGGAAAATAATTTCTTCTCGAAAGGAGATGGGATGTGGAGTGAAAAATATACATAATTTTGGATGTGCTTTAGTTACAAAAATTGTGGAGGGAAATGAAATTAGATAGTCTTTGGAAAATAATTATAGAGAAAAAATATATTAATATGGGATATTTTGTTAATTTTGTTTGAAACCCAAGGAAGAATGCCAAAAATGTATCTATATAATGGAAGCTTATGGTGTATAACTAGGCATTCCTTAGTGCTAAGTTTTCTTAGATGGTGGTACAAGTGATCAAATAAGAAATCAAGTGGAATTGATTTTAGGTTGTGGATAGGAGGTTTTCTTATAACCAACAATGATTGCAAAGATTTAGGAGAGATAAAATTTTATTTTAAAACATGTGTCATATCCTACTTCAATAGATATCTTCCAATAATGGTCACTTTATTCAATAGACTTATGTCTAGAAGGGGGTTGGGATACATTGGAGAGTCTATATAAATAGTTTGAAGAAAGGTCATATTAGGATAAAATATGAAGTGGAATCATTATCTTTGGTAGAAAAATAACACAAGAGGGGAATATACTATTAGGATGGGGTATAAATCTTTGATGGAGGATGAAGATCAATATCTGGTTTGGTGGTGGGAAAAAATAAGGAAGTTGAAAACTCTAAAAAATAAAAGAATATTTATTTGGTTGGTTGCTTTGAATAAGATTCCTAGTTGGGTTTTTTAGAGATATGTTTTCATTGTTTTGTCTAAGAGGAAATTAAATAATTTCATCTTGATATCGAAGACCCATTTTATTTTGGAAACAGTGAGTTAGCACATGAAGAGTGCAATTTTGTTCTACTTTTGAATATAAATTCTATTTCTTTAGGGATGAAGATCAGAAGTATGTAGATTAGATTAGTAGTTATTTGTTTCTAACTCATTTATTGTATGTGGATGATATATTGTTGTTATCTTATGGTTTAGAGAGAAAAATTAGAGAAATTAAGGAAATATTAAATCTCTATCGTGTGGCTACATGCATGGAGGTGAATGTACGAAATTTATCCCTTAGTTTCAATGATTTGAATGTAGAGTCCAAATAGCTCCTAAAGGTGTTTTCTCCTTGTATGAAATTTGATTTACAGTAAGGTTTTATATACCCAGGCTTCATCATTTATCGAAATGGATACACAAAAAGGAGATTGCATATGGATTCTAAGCAAAATAGAGAACATGTTTCATTTTTGGTGTAATAGCTAGCTCTCTAGAGGGTGAATATTAACCCTTGCCAAAGGGAGTGCTTGAAATAAATTGTAATAATTGTTCTAAGTTCTTATGAAAGAGTAAGGTGGTGGCATTCCTTTGGTCAAATGGAATTCCAAAACTCTTCCTAAAAGTAAGAGGGATATGGTTTGAATAATATACATGTATTTTGCAAGTCTCTCTTTGCAAAGAGTCTTTGGAATCTAATTGCAAAGGTATTTTTGAATTCCATTATTCTTGAGAAGTATGCATCCCTTACTTGTTTAAATTGTATTGGATAAGGAACCCATGGAAGAGCATTAAGAATGTTCCAAATTCCCGAAAGGCCGTGATACTAGCCTTTCATGTGATTGGGAACTCTCTTTCATGGAAGGATGGAAATGTAAATAATGTAATGGTAGGATCCAATCCAATAGTGGGACATGTTGAACATTTTTTTTTCTAAATCATAATCTGATAACTCATCTTCATGAAAATGTATATTTACATTACACAAAATTATGGATCATTAACACTATAGATGTTTGGCAACGAGGTTGGAAATCAACACACTCTATTGAAATTAGAGGGGAATGAATGGATAGATAGTATATTTATTTGAAGGAGATAGAAATAGTTAATGTAAGAATAAGGGATATATAAGATTTCTTGATGTGGGATAAAAATAAATGGTTTTTTTTTGTCAAGAGGAGGTGTGGTGGTGGACTAAAATACAAAAAATAAAGGCACCTAAGAGCATGAGAATCTTCCTATGTCTGAAACTAAAAAACAAAGTTTTAACATGGGAAGGCTCACAAAAATAGGAATATATGTAGTCTAAATATATGTTTTTGATGTAAGAGGGATGTGAAAACAACTTCATATTTAGTTACTCATACTCCACATCCTAATCATTTGTGGAAAGAACTAGAACATTTGATTGGAATGTCCAATGTTGGGAGGAGTTCAACGATGAAGCAATGTATTAGAACTCAATTTTAAAAAAACAAATTGCAATCTTTCAAGGTAACTCCATGTCTCAATATATGGTATATTTGGTTGGCATAGAATGCATAGATCTTTGAAGGAAAGGACATTTCTAACTTTTAGGTTTACAAATAGGTTTTCTCATCTTTTCCATGTTTGCAAATGACTTCCAAGATGAGGCAATCAAGATAGGTAGATGAATTCTACATTGACAAATCCTCTCCCTAGGGTTTCTTTGATAAGGTAGACAAAGACAAGATAATTTTAGTAGTGATGAAGGTGTTTTATTCCTATTGGAGCATTTCATTAAATTCAAGGCTGACCCAATATTCAATAAAATAATCATGTTGAAATAATGGTCCTTCACCTTCTTTTGAAGTTAGTCATGGACATAGGGGTTAGGAGCATTGAGGTATACGAGGAAAAAATGGGATATTTAAATTCACTATGTTTAGTGGAAGATTTTGGTACAGTAGAATAACCGATAAAGCAAAAGCTTCATTGTCTCGGTCGGCCGAGTGTTTTTGTTTTTTTAAAGTAAAATAACTGATAAAGCAAAAGATTCAACGAAACACCAACATAACAACAACTGATAAAGACAACAAGGTTCGATGGAACACCAATGTAACAATAACAAGAAATGATAATGACAAAGAGAAAGACAAGTTCCTCCCTCAGGAACTACATCCCAGAAGACCAAATCCCCAAGTCTTAATATAATGACCAAACTCGGCTCTTTTCATAAAAATAGATTCGACATCCAGGTTTCCACAACGGACGATTATATTGACAACAAATTATGGTCCAAAATACATGTTACCCAGAAGAGAAAATGAACCAGAAGATAAATTACTGTCCATGGATTGAATATGGCAGCATAGGAAGCATATTTTTTCATTTACAGGAGGAGAATGATTATCTAAATAACGCCCTTTTACAGTATTTGTAATACTCTACAATACTATGATCATGTATAGTTTCATCTGAGAAGGAGCTTCAAGATATCGTTGAAATTCCTGCTGTAAATCAATTTACAAGGAAGATGAAAAGTATTAATAATCCACCATGGATATATAAACTAGCCAAATTTCCGGGCATCTGGTAACTAGCCCACCAGTAGGTTTTCTCTTATTTCTTCTTCTGCTTTCTCATAACTTATTTTGAGCGGCACACCCTCCGATATATCGTCGGTATCTTGGATGTGAGGGTTGTCTATGAGAATAAACTGGGCGTTACATTTCTCGCTGATTGTCTGCAGAGTTTCTCCATCCCCAACTATGTATATCTCCTCGCAGGGATGTTCCTCCCTTACGATTGGCCTGGCTGTAGCGAGAGCTGTGATAAACATGATGGCCATCAAGAAGGAGAAATTCTGAGAGAGCCATCTGTTATTTCCTGCTGCAGCTGCCATGATTGTAGAAAACATAGAATTCCTCCAGAGGAAGGATATACACAAAATATATAATGTAAAAACAGTTAACTCCAAACCTTGTTCAAATCAGTTGCAGAGAAACAATGAGCAGGCAACAAATATTTATAGGTAGAAGAGAGGACATGGGGTGCAATGTGAGGAAGGGGTGACCATGGATGTCACGTCTTCTTTGGCACCCGATGGTAAAGAGTCGTCACAGGTTTTGCTTTGTTTGATTAGGTGGGAGTGGGTGTTTATTATTATTATAAGGAAAATGGTAATACGTAGAAGGTGAATTCCCACCGTCTATTCTCCATCTTTCCACCTTACCTATTGGGTGAAGGTTTCAAAATGTTTTTCTCCAGTAATAAAGATAATTTATATTTATCCAAATAATATATATATACCTATTTGGTGAAGGTTTCAAAATGTTTTTCCCCAGTAATAAAGATAATTTATATTTATCCAAATAATATATATAGGAGTCGGCTTTCAAACCGACCATTTGCACCGATCGGACGACCGCGCTCGCGTGAGCGGTCACGTCCGACGACCGCGGTCGTCCGATCGGTGCAAATGGTCGGTTCGGTAGCTCCCACCATATATTTATAATCACCGTCTGTTCTCTACCTTATCTATTGGGTGAAGGTTTCAAAATGTTTTTCTTGAGTAATAAAGATTATATATATATATATATATTATGTTTAAGTTGGACTATGAGTTAGACTATTTTATTTGTCAAAATGTTTTTGTTGAGTAATAAAGATTATATATATATATTATGTTTAACCTTAAGGTTTTTAAATTTTAAATTTTACTTATAGTATTTTCTATGTGCAACATTTGGATTTCTTTTGGGGGAACTAATGCTTTGGGTGGTATCACCCTCTGTTCTCTACCTTATCTATTGAGGAGATACGTGGAAAAAGGGAAGAACGCTAAATATAGATGAAATGGAGTTATTATGGAATAAAATCAAAGTAGATGGAAATAACATATTCTAGAGATGAAAAGAAATGCACATAGACGATAATTTGAGTAAATAGGTATATTTATACATATTAGGATCCTACTCTAACCTCTTTAAATATACATAGTTTAAAATTTCTAGGAGTTGGATCGGAATAGACTGATTTTTCGGCATGATTTTGATCAAACCCAGTCATAATTTTAAAAGACCCATGTTATAGCTGTCAACTTTTGGAATTTTGGGTGCCTCACAGGTTTTGAGGATGTTCAATCCATTTTTACCATCAAAATTGAGATTAAAACATAGTTACATTTCGATTTTGCAAAATAAAAAAACTCGAGATCCTAGGGAAAAAATGGTCGTTCGATCCAAATTGTCATTTTTTTAGACATCTCCCTTTAAATAGATAGGTTGTTATGTATTGAAGTCATTTATATTAAATAAATCCCATGAAGTAGCTATAGTGTGAAAGCAATATAGGTAAAAATACTTTTTGGAAAGTTCTTCCTACACTAAGAGGGCTTACTAGATGGTTCCTCATACTAGAAATTTCCTTCCTAAGAACTATATAAATGAGTAGAAACAATGTAATAAGATGGCTTATGAAGCATATTGTAATTGGAGCTCCACTCATTTGGAGGTTTTCCCCTCGAAGTAACAAGTGAACATTTATTTTCCATCAATAAAGGTACTTCTATTGTGATGTTTGGTTATCTACAATTGTTTGTCATTGTGATAATTCTGTCATTTTCATTCTAAAATCTTACTTTATTCTTTTTTTTTAATTTCTAATTCTTTTAGTAAGGTACTGGTATTAAAGTAATTTTCTTAGCAAAAGATTAAAAAAATTAGGCTAGGGATGTGTTTGGGTGTCCATAAATAACATAGTCATTTATCGTTTAATGGGTAAGTATGTGTTCAAGGAAGACTACACACATGAATACAATACATTTCACTTGTTTGGCCACCCTTGTAACCATTGTTGGTACCCTTCAAGTAGTACCATATAAGAGAAAACCTGTATATAGAATTTTTAATTCCACATATCCTTAGATATATTAGAAGTCCCCTAGGTGACCTAAACCCAACTTTAGATAATTTGATCAATCGTATTTTTACTATAGTGACACTAATCACAACACTTAGGAAGATTACTCTCTAGTACTTGGGTAGTTGGGTAGTATAGCTAGGGGCATGATCTATCCTACTTAGTTAGTTCCCTGAGAGATCTGGTTGAGTAATATTATTGGAATATGCAAGTATATCAGAGGGTTATAGAAACCATCACTCCCTTACCCTTAGGACCATGGAAGCCCCATCCTCTACGACCAATTTATGAAATTCCTGCTTATTTTGTAGTATTAAGAATTCAAGCCCTTAATTTATACCCATCTCACCAAAATACTTAAATTTTGTTGATTGTATTGGTACCGCTCTCTAGTAACCCTTTCTATGAACTCGCATATTTATACCCTTATGCCCAACCTATCTCAACACAATCCTTTAAACTAAGTTGATCACAATGTTACGACTCTTCTGTACCCTTTTTTTTGGACCCATTTCCCATATGGATAACACTCAAGGAGGTGAGCTCTCTCACACAATTTTCAACTTGGAAACACTATATGATGAGTTTCAAAACAATTTACAACACAACCACTCCTCTTGTTATCAAAATATTGATGACATCCACAACAATGTTCTCGAATTGAAGTCGCTTCCTCGCCAAATAACCCACTTTCATGACACTCTTTCCTTCATCATCTTTAGGATATCATAACTCAAATCAACCTTACCTCAAGGGAAGGGATGAATCATATAATCCCAATGGGGCTCACTATGCTTCACTAGTTTTCAATTCAATGACTAAAATGCAAAACATAGTTCCTAAAGTCAATATCACCAAATTCAATGGGTCAAACCCTTTAGAACGGGTCACTAAGATGGGACATTACTTTATGATATGATGAAGCTTAAAGTGGATGTATTATATTTAGATCCTAAATTTTGGAAAATGTGGCAATTGCATAGGAAATCATACCATGGCTATATTTCATGGACTCATTTGTTTTACATCTATGTGAACATTTTGGAATAGACACTCATTGTTTGGGGAAACTAGAGTAGCTCTAATAATCAGGCAAAATCAAATTTTCCATCTCATATTTTGAGTAGCTAGCCATTCACACCAAAGTAATGTATTACACTTTTTACAAGGAATGTTTCATTAGTGGTTTGAAAGAATAGATACATTCACATGCCTTAATGTCTCATTAAACTACTTGGTTTGAAGCCAATCAAAGAACTAGAAAATCCCAAAGGATGGTGAATACTCAAATAAAAAAGGCCCCATTTATTCCCTATCCACCTACCTTCCCTTCCACTAATCCTTCCCTGTCCTTGGTTCCTTATACATGGGTTTCCAACAAGCATATATACACTCTCAAAGGAATTATATCTAAATATCCAAATATTATCAGCTTGCACTGTATCTAAAAAATTCTTAAAAAGGACCATTCCTTCTATGTGATTCACTATTTTGAGACCCCTTCTCAACCAATCTTATGGAATATAGTTAGTCTTGTACAAACAAAAATGCATCTTTTTACACTCCCAAAGGACCACCCCATTCTGATAGTGAGGATGATCATTCCATTCCACTCATAAATGGTATCCTCCCACCCAATGTATGCTTTTATTTCCATTTATTCTCTTGAAAAGTGAAATCAAAGAGATAATTCATGAGTCACTAGATATTATGTGTCATATGCTCTAGTACCAACCCTTATTCTTCCCCAATTGTTTTGGTCCTCATGAACAAAGGTGCTTGACATATGTGTCCCAACTTCCATGTTTTGAACAAGTCAACTATCAAGGATAAGTTTCCCACTCCTGTCATTAATGACCTGATGGATGAGCTAAAGGGTGCTAAAATATTCACCAAACTTGACATTTTCCTAGGCTATCATCAAATTTGCATAAAGAATGAGGGGAAACCCAAAAAAATATTTGTGCTCATTAAGGCCATTATGAGTTCTTGGTGATTCCCTTTGGCCATTTCAATAAACTCTCCACTTTTCAGAGTCTCACGAACACAATATTTAAACCCTTTATGCGTAATTTTGTCATCGTCTTTTTTTTATGACATCTTGATCTATAGTAAAGCTTTCCAAGTCTATATAAAACATGTGCATTAAGTATTATGGCTACTTGAGGATTTCCAAATATTTCTTAAAAGTCCCAAATGTGTCTTTGGTATTTTTGAAGTGGAGTATTTGGTCCATATTGTTAGTCAAGAGGTGTGTGTATGTGTGTGGGTTTGTGGATTCAAATAAAATTAAAGAAATAAAGGATTATCATTTCCCTAAAACTATTAAAAGTATTAGAAGTGTTTTCGGTCTTTTTGGTTATTATAGGAAGTTTGTCTAGAAATATGGTAAGATTTCAACTCCACTCACTAATTTTCTAAGAAAATAATTTCAATTGGAGTTATATGTCAGAAAAGGATTTCCATAACTTAAAAGAGGTTATGTGTACCACTTGGGTACTTGCTTTCCTGAATTCACTAAATCCTTTGTCTTGGAATGAGATTCCTTTGGTAAAGGAATCATAGAATTCCTCATGCGTGTAGGGAGACCATTATCTTTCATTGGTAAACAAATCTTTGAGAAACAGTTAGGAAATTCAACTTACGAAAATGAGATGATGTCCATATTACATGCTATGGAAATATGGTGTCCATACCTACGCATCCTTTCATGGATGGTATCCAAAGTGCCTTTCCAATATATATATATATGGCACTCACTTTGTAATATATCATCATTCATCTTTAATATTATTTAATATTTCCAATATGGAATCATTTTCCATTGGTTAATCATTGTGGGTTAAAATGTGAATCATGTGGGTTTAGAAGTCTTTATTCGCTTCATAAAACATATGAAAAAAATTAATGTTCAATTTTCTAGTAAAGAATGAAGAAGCACATCTACACACTTGTCTTGAAATGTGACAGTTTCGAAAGAAATAGAGGTGAGACAGTGAAACCTCCATGTGAACTCCAATCACTCCCAAATCTAACTTAATTATGGACTATAATTTCTATGAATTTAATTGTGGGGTAACCAAATCTAGGAATAAGTCTATAATCATGGTTGTGGTTGATCTTGTTTCCAAATATGCCCATTTTTGTTCCATAAAACACCCTTTTAAGGCCTTTATTCTATCTCAAGTATTCATGGATAATATACTGAAACTCCATCGTATTCCACAATATATTGTCATGGACCATGAACTCATCTTCACTAGAAATTTCATGCAAATTTTTTTCAACTCTAGAGTACTCAACTAAATCTCAACCTCACCTATCATCCCCAAAATCATGGTCAAATTTAAGTTGTCAACAAGTGCTTGGAAGTGAATTTACGATGCTTTAATTTAGAGTGAAAATACCAATGGGATCAATGGTTACCTTTGACATAATGGTGGTATACTAAATATTATCATACTACCACTAGAATGAATCCCTTTGAATTTGTTTACGAAAAAATACCACCTTATGCATCTCTAAGGTACATGCGGTCAGTTACCTCAAAAACTAGCACTCTTCCATGACCGAAGACAAGTGAACCAAAATGAAGTATGTGGATTCAAATATGACAAGTGGACCTAGTGGACCCAATGCTATGATAAACAAATCTTCAAGAAAGTACACCTAATGTCACCTTGATGTAACTCCCTTCCTCTTTAGACCCTGATCCTTGGACCACAGGAGGCTCCACAAAACATGGTAAGGGTACTCTTGCAATAACACAACAAAAGATAATTCTATCCCTATGAAACCTTATGATTGTTAGTAGACCAATTCCTAATGGAGTTAATTAAATATAAGTACAATTAAACATTAGAATAGGAAGGTTAGGAGAAATAATGAAGATGCAAATCACTAGTACAATATTTTGCACTAAAAAAAAACAATATAAAATATGAGATATCTATCAAACCAATCGTCAGAATCGCGTCAAATTAACCTCCCGACAACCAACAAAGAGGGACAAGCCTATCCCCCCTAGTGTGCAGATGTTTTGATAGATGAAACATGTGATTTAATACTAATTTATGCTACAGGTCTACAACTTACTACAGATTAAAAAAAAAAATTTCCTTGCCCTCAAAATCCCCTTTGGATCATCACAAGTAACCTAGAATTTGACCCAAACTTCCTCAAACTCCCAGGGTTTGAATTTCCTTTGAGATGGAAATGAAATAACTCAATAATTAGATCTAAAACAAATATACAGGACTGAAATCACCTAACTCTAGGATGATTCCACCTCCTTTCAAAGAAACTTTTAAGGCCAAAATTTGATTTTTTCTCAAATAAGTTTCAACCTTTTTGGATTTTTTCAATATCTAATTTAAATCTGATTTTTTCACTACAAGTGAATACTTCAAAAAACCACAATTAAATTACCTACGACAGAAAATGAATAATTTTGGAATTTTTGCAAAAATATGTAATTTTTAGGGTTTTTCACAATCTATGATTTTTTTTGGTTTTTTTAACAGTATATAGTACATAAATTTGATAAAAAAGATTCCAACTTTTTGATAAAAGAGACTTAAGTATTTTCCCTTCAAGGCAGCTGGGGAACCATGCTTAGCATTCCTCTCAAGAATTAACAACCCTATTTTTTTTTAAATTAGGAAAAACGAAGAAACCACAGGTTATGTTGGTCTTGATCTAATCAGGGGAGGTGCCAAAGGCCTAACAAGAAATACCATCCAACAATGGATGCCTCAATCACAAGACATAGATTTAATACATAAAAGCCCTAATTTAATTTTACTTTGGATGTCTTTGAAAGTGAAAGAGAAAGAGAACTAGATATTTGACCACAAATGAAGAAAAAGGAAGAAAATAGACACCTCTTAACTATCCCCTTCCTTAAACAAGCCTTGCAATATTCAGTATAAAATTTCAATAACAAAAGACACACCACATTGAAGCCTCAAGATTTCCAAGAAAACAGTGTACACAACTTATCCTAATTAAACAAAAATAAAAATAAAAATGACTTTATTTGATCCCATCATCTTGTGTTAAAATGAGCAGGAGTTTCCTAATTTATATGTGACTTAGGCCAAATTAACCTCATTTACAATTCAACTAACCTCAAATGTTAAAAATTACTTAAAAATATGTTTCAATGAGTTTTTTAGGGTCTGTCACCCACAAGTTGTGAACTAAACCTCATACAACATAAAATAATGAAAAAATATGATGAATTGATGCAACTTGGATGAATTCTTGAGCACAGGAGGACGATTTCATATCTATAATGTCCTGAAGTTAATCCCCAAACACCTATGGTTTTGGCCATTTTATTTTATGGTGGCACTCGATGCCACGACCATGAAAAACAGATATTATGATGAATTTTATTATTATTATTACTATTATTATTATCTATAACTAAATAATGGATCAACATGGACAACAACGTTGCTGAGGAGTCTTTGGATTTCACATGTGAAGGGGTTGGGGTTAGGAGTTGTGGCTCCCCCTAACAATACTATAGTGTTCCTAATTTTGATATTATTGGACCCTTGTGGTCCTAATATATCTAATCAAAATTTTGCATGCAACCATGTGCAGGACCACATGCGCATGTAACCATGTAACCATGCAACCATGCACATGAAAACGTGCAACCATGCAACCATGCACCATACGCACCTAACACTGCGGTGAATTGGAGTAGATGTCAGTCAGTTAGAGTCGAAATAATTAATTGGACTTGTCCTTAGTTAATTAGATTCTAAGGTCAATAGTCCTCAATTAATGAGATGAATTTGAGTCATCTTTAGTTAATTTGGGAATATTTGGGTCAGTTTCAATTACACTGAGTTCATGGGAGTGAATTTGGGGAAATTAGAGTTAGTGGGTGGAATTCGAGTTACCTTCATGCATGGGGAAGAATTTATGGGTAATTTTGAGTCAGTTATGGTGGGTTTGAGTTAGTATTAACAAATTCTATTTATTTAATGTCTGAGAGTGTCTTTGTTAGTGTTTTAGAGTTAGTCTCAGTGGATTCAAGTTAATCAGTGGAGAAACTAAATGGAACAATCAATGGTTTTGAGGAGCACTCAGTGATTGAGAGTTGTTTCTCAATGGTATGTAGTCAATCTCTTGGAGGAAATTCGAATTAGGATAAAGGGATTCAAATTTCTCTAGAGGTCATTCATTCATTCATTCATTCATTCATTGTTGAGTTTGTTGATCAGTGTAGGGAGGCTCTCACAATAATTGCGAATTCCAAAGAGGAATTTGGCATAGGATCTTGCACACATTTTGCACTAGTTTCTCTTGCAGTTTATGAAGATCCCATGAGAAAAAATTTAGGGATTATTGGATATCCATTCTCCATTGAATTCAAATTCTCTACTAGGGGTTTGAATTAGTCATTTTTCACCTGGAAATTCAATAACGGGGATCTATTCTCCATTGGATTCGAAATCCCTATTAGGGGTTCTAATGGTTAGAAGTGTTGTGATAGGGTGAAGAGAGTAAATTCACCAAGGAATTATCTGGTAGGATAGGGGGGGGAATCTTGTGTTGAAAAGATCCATTATAGTACTTGCAATGGAAGAAGAAGGGGAAAAAATTGAGAAAGTGACCTAGTTGTTGTGCTCATCTTATCGGAGAGGGTGGAATCTTGGACAAGATAGTTTAATCATGGTAAGTGGTTCTATGGCAGAGGGGGGAAATATTGTTAAGGAGACCAATTTGGACATATATTGTTTTTCGGGAGAGGGGGGAAATCCTAATAAAGAAAGTGCAGTGATATTCATAGGTTTTATTTTAAGAGAGGGGGGAATATTGAGAAAGAGGGGTTAGAGATGACATCATTGTTTTGAACGATGAGTGAATTCCAATGTTTGAGTATTATCCTTAGGGATCGAGTTAGGAGAGACCTTATCCTATGAATTCCAAGACCTCATCCTGGGGGTGAACTTCACAACCAACATATGCTTGAAAATGTCTAAGGCTGGGAGGAAAGTTGTTCGGTTGATGCCAGTTGTTCCTTATAAAATATAATTACTTATGGTATTTATTTACTTTATGTATGCTACTGTAGATGTTCCCATGGAGGATATTGGATCTCTGTCATTAAATGTTTTTAAATTTTATATATGCTCATGGTTAATGGCTATCCTTAAGTTGGTAAATTGGCAGCTCATGGAAGAGGTATGTTGATGTATTAAAATTATGGTTTCTAGTTGGCTTGTTTACAAATTTTATGATTGTAGGAGGTCTAATTTTAGGATAGTCCATATGGTCGTATTGTTGATGTAGATGTAACTTTGGAATGTATTCACTTGTATATTTCATGTATTGTACCCTAATGTTTATTCCGGGAAGTATCTATAATGTAATTGAGTCATGTCATGCCCCAATGTTCCTATCGAGAGGTTCTATAATGTAAAAAAGTCATGTCAAGTCATTGTGGGTAACCCTCCTATTGATCAAGGGTTAAAGTCCCCGTAGTTCCAGGGCACTAGGGTTATTAGACTCTCGTAGAGAATTTGTCCCTAGTAGGGTTTTGTCAATTCGGGAATTAGTATAAATAGAGGGATAGCCTCTCTATTTAGAACACACTCACTCGCACTCAGTTGTAGAACATAGCTGAGGAAGAATAAAACACTGGGGCTAGGAAGAAAGAGGCTACTACTGTCGGGATATCATCTTATTGTTTAGGGGTTTTAATTTTGGTGTTGATTCTATCTCTGAGGAAGTTGCGGGGTTTTCTCCATTTATGGTTTCCCCGAGGAAAAACGTTGTGTTCATTGTCTCTTGTGTTTGATTGTTGTACTTGTTATTCTCTCAGTCAAAGATCCTAACATAATGCTAGCTTGAATGATAAAATTCTAACATGGTATCAGAGCTAACCTGAGAAGAAGACATTGTGCAGCTGCAGGAACTAGGGCTTCCTACTTTGTGTATCTCTCTCCACAGATTTTCAGCAAAAGAAGGTTGGATTAACTCTCATCCCTAGGGCGCATCTTTCTGTCGAAGTAGAATCCAATTCTGAGCTTTTTCAGTTTTGGACCCGACACTTCTGCCGAAAATTAGGGCTTTCCATAGAAGTGGAATTTTTCAGTGAGCCTGGGCCTAGATTGATCTCCTCCTCAAAATCGAAGTTTAGATATCAATATCAAAGCATTTGGTTGGATAGAACTTCAGAAAAGCAAAACCCTAATTTGCTCCTGAACCAGCACTACAGCAATTCAACTCCAAATCTAGATCTGACATCTTGACCTAGTAAGATATAAATCTTTTGTATTTCCATTTGAAGTTCTCAGTTAAGATGTCTGATCATACCCAGCTTGATGAAAAGATTTAGGGAGTTGATAACTTCCGAGCTTGGAAGTATAAGATCTCCCTGGTCTTGGAAGAAAATGAGTTGGACTCCTATATCAATGAGGAGGTTCCAGTTCCAGAGGGAGATGAGGCTAAGTCCTTACACAAGAAGAAGTTGGTTATGGCAAAGAGGATTATTGCTGACTCAATCAAGGATCACCTCATACCATAGTTGTCCTCCCTAAAGGCACCTAAAGTTGTGTTTGATGCCTTAACCAAATTGTTTGAAGGGAAGAACATAAACTGGAAGTTGACTCTGAGAAACCAACTGAAGAATGTAAAGATCCAAAATGCAGAGACTATCCAGTGTTACTTTACAAGAGTCTCTCATATCAAGGAAAAACTGAAAGCAGTAGATGAAGAAGTTTAGAATGCAGAGATTGTGATGACCGCCTTGAATGGTCTCCCTAGATCATGGGACTCCTTTATTCAAGGGATATGTTCTAGAAAGAAGTTAGTCAAATTTAGTAGACTATGGGAAGAATGTTCTCAAGAAAAAGATCAGATAGCAGCTCGAGAAGAAAAGATGGGAAGTGAAGATCAAGCTCTCACAGTTCATTCCAAGAAAAGCAAAAGAAGTTCTCATCACTCCAGAGGTAAGCATTTCCATAAAACTAACACTAGAAAAGATTTGTCTGGAAGCAGATGTTATACATGTGATGAAGTAGGCCACTTTGTAAAAGATTGTCCTAAATGACAAAATAGAAAAGGGGAAACAAGAGAAGACATCATGCTCATGCTACAGAAGATGATGAACCTTCCATAAAGAGAATCAGACAAGAAAGTGATGATTCTTCAAGTGATGAAGAATATGTCTTGATTTCTTCTCTCACGGGAAACATCACACATGGAAGCAATGATTGGATTATAGACAATGGGGATTCAAAAAATATGACATGACTCAAAGAGTCCTTTGTAAAAAATTTAGAACATGAATCACCTCACAAGGTGGAACTTTGAGATGACTACCAGTATCCATTAAAAGGTAGTGGGGAATCCTCCTATAAGATAGACTCTAGAAAGTCTATGAAGATGCAAGATGTATTGTTTGTACTAGGAATAAAGAAGAACCTTCTCTCCATATCTGCATTAGATGCAAAAGGCATGAGGGTTGCATTTATAGATGGCCAAGTTATCATGTGGCCAAAGGGAAAGACTATTAATGATGCAATAGTGATTGGGGAACAAGAAGGAGGTCTATACAAATTGAAGGGTCATCCAGAACAAGTTTTAGTCCATGACACAGTAGAGCCAAATGAGCTTTGGCATAGAAGGCTTGCACATGTGCATTACAGAGCACTACCACTTGCAAGCAAAGTTGTTGAAGGTCTTTTAGAAATTCAAGCAAAACATGATGGATTCTGCAAAGGATGTACGAAAGGAAAGAATACAAAGAATACATTTCCAAGTAGTGAGAGCAAGGCAAAAGGAATCTTGGAAATCATTCACTCCGATGTATGCGGTCCGATGTCATCAAGTTCATTAAGCAGGTATGTATACTATATTTCTTTCATTGATGACTTTTCTAGGAAGACATGGATTTACTTCATGAAGAACAAAGATGAAGTATTCAACAAGTTCAAGGAATTCAAAGCCTTGATTGAGAACCACACTGAAAAGAAGATCAAGACCTTTTCGATTAGATAATGGTAGAGAATTCACATCAAATGAATTCAAATAGTTGTGCAAAGACTCAGGGATTAAGAGGGTGTTTTCCACTCCATATAATCCACAACGGAACGGGATTGCAAAAAGGAAGAATAGAACTATCATGGAAGCTGCAAGAGCAATACTTCATGATCAAGATCTTCCTATGCATCTATGGGAAGAAACTTCCAAAACAACGGTGTATGTACAGAACCGTACTCCACATAGAGTGCTTGAGAACAAGACACCTAAAGAAGTATTTTCTGGCAAGAAACCAGAGGTCATCCATCTCAGAATATTTGGTTGTCCAGTGTACATACACATTCCAAAAGAGAAGAGGACAAAATTAGATCCTTCAGGAAAGAAGGGTATATTTGTGGGATACTCTGAAAGCTCGAAGGCTTATAGAATATACTTCTCAGGATTCAAGAAGATTGGAATCAGCAGGGATGTAACATTTGACGAAGACTCAGCTTACAAAAAATCCAGAAAAAAACATGTTGAAATTCCTGAAGAATCGGAAGCACCCAGAATTCATGACACAACCATGATGGAAGAAACTCAAGAAGAAGATCGAGAATTTGAAGAACCTCAAGAACCTGTAGATCCACCTCAGGATAAGAATCCTCATAAGAGGAAACCTGCTTGGGTATGAGAAGTTATCCAAGGTGAGAAAAGATATGGGGCTCCAGAAGAGAATCACAGAGAAAGAAAGAGGACCAGATCCTGCTCTAGTTATGTAGCCTTATTATGTGATTTCATCGATAAAGAACCTTCCAATTATGAAGAAGTGGCAGAACAAAAAGTATGGAAGGATGCCATGATCGAGGAGTATCAACGAATCATGAAGAATGATGTTTCAGATGTTGTCCCAAGACCAGAAGGGAAGTCTATTGTAACTTCCAAATGGATCTAGAAGATCAAGCATGCTGCAGATGGTAGCATAGAAAAATATAAAGCAATATTTGTTGCTCATGGTTTCTCCTAGAAAGAAGGAATAGATTATGAAGAAAATTTTTCACCTGTAGCAAGATACACTTCCATCAGATTAGTACTTGCTCTGGCTGCACTGATGAAATGGAAGATACACTAGATGGATGTCAAGACTTCCTTCTTGAATGGTGTAGTTGAAGAGTAAGTGTATGTGGAGCAGCCACTCAGTTTTGAGACACATGGCAGGGAGTCTTATGTGTGTAGATTGAGGAAATCCCTATACAGTTTGAAACAGACACCCAGGACATGGTGCGGCAGAATTGACAGCTTTCTATCCAGATTGGGCTTTACCAAGAGTAATACAGATTCCAACATTTACTACAAGGTTGAGGATGGAAACCCAGTGATGCTCCTATTGTATGTAGATGATCTGTTTGTAACAGGTATGGATGGGTTGATTGCTGATATGACGAGGAAGCTTGCTACCGAGTTCAAAATGAAGGACTTGGGTATGATGCATTATTTCCTAGGCATGGAGGTGTGGTAGAATGCAGATGGAATTTCCCTGGGACAAGGGAAATATACGGTAGAGATCCTAAAGAGATTCTGGATGATGGACTGCAAGGCCATGACCACACCTAAGGCATCGAACCTAAAGCTATTGAGTGATGCTTCATCAGAAGTAGTTGATGCCATAATGTATTATTAGATGATTGGGTCCTTGATGTACCTGACGAACACAAGACCAGATATTTTCTTTGCTGTGAACACACTGAGCCAGTTTTTGACAGATCTGAGATATGTTCACTGCTGCAAAGCATATTCTGAGGTACCTGAGGGGTACAGTTGATTATGGGCTCAAGTATGAGGTGAGTTAGGAGATTAACCAAGAGGGTTATGTTGATTCATATTGGGCAGGCAGTTCCATCTATAGGAAGAGCACTTCAGGGTGTTGCTTCAGTATGGGATCAGGTTTGATATCTTGGTTTAGCAAGAAGAAATACTATTTAGCACTGAGTACAGCTGAAGCAGAGTATGTCATAGCTTGTTTAGATAGTTGTAAGGTAGTATGGATGAGGAAGCTACTGTCTAATTTATTTGATCTCCAGTTGGATGCTACTTGTATATATTGCGACAATCAGAGTTGTGTGAAGTTGTCAGAGAACCCGGTGTTCCATGACAAGTCGAAGCATATCGAGATCGAGTATCACTATATTAGGGATATGGTACAGTGAGGAGCAGTGAAGCTCCAGTATGTTGTGATAGATGAATATATAGCTGATGTGTTGACGAAGCCATTAGCCAGAGTGAAGTAGTACTTAAGGGAGAAGCTTGGTGTTCTCTAGATTGAGATTTCTCCCAAGGGGAAGTGATGAGTCCGTGAGCCATTCTGACATAGTGAGAGGATTGGTTCCTTCCATGGTCAGATGTAAGGGATGAGCCATTATGTCATGGTGAGAGGATTGGTTCCTTCCATGTTAGATATGAGTGCTGGCCATTCTGATGTGACTATAGGATTGGTTTCTACATGATTAGATATAAGGGCTATTGCCATTCTTTGAATGGAGGTACCTAGTCAGTTACCACAAAAAATCAATCTAGGACTGAGGGCCATTCTAATATGACTGTGAGATGTGCTCTCACATGATCAGATATGAGTGCATGTCCATTCTGATGTGATTGAGGGATGTGTTCCCATTTGATCAGATATAAGGGTTGTTTCCATTCTGTCATGGTAAGAGGATCAGTTCCTTCCATGTCAGATGTGAGTGCTGAGCCATTCTAATGTGACTGTAGGATTGGTTCCTACATTATTATATATAAGGGCTATTGCCATTCTCTGAATGGAGGCACCTGGTCAGTTACCAGAAACCATCAGTCTAGGACTGAGTGCCTTTCTAATGAGTCAAGGTCAAATGTAAGTGTTGTGCCTTTCCATAGATGATAGTAGTTGTGAACTGTCATGCTAGTGGATGTGAGTGTTGTGCCTTTCTGACGAGTCAAGGTCAGATGTGAGTGATGTGCCTTTTTGACGAGTCAAGGTTAGATGTGAGTGTTGTGCCTTTTTTACAAGTCAAGGTCAGATGTGAGTGCTGAGCCTTTTCACAGATGATAGTAGTTGAGTACTGTCATGCTGGTGAATGTAAGGGCTATGCCTTTCTGACATGATGTTGGATGTGTTCCTCTAATGGTCAGATGTGAGTGCTGGCCATTCTGACTTAGGGTTAGATATAAGGGCTAAAGAAGACCTACAAGGAGGCTAGGCCTACAACCAACATGAAAAAGGGTTGGCTGTGTAGAACTTCCTATGACGAGAAGAATCATGAGATAGCACCTATGATGATGCATTAGAGGAAATTTCAACTCAAATTGCGCCTCCTAAAAAAAATTAATAAAATAAGAGTTAAAATAATAAAATAAAATTTATTAATTTTGGAGGAAGAAAAGAAAAAAACTACTTTTTTGTTTGTATTTTCGACACATCTCCTCATTTTTTTACTCAAATTTCGATCAAGAGAGCTCCTTAGATACATAATTTAATTCCGCATCCAACGATTACCCACTCGGCATACTTTTGATGTACCCCGCTACCCCAAAAACAAGAAATACCTGAAAAAACGTGGTGATGATGACATCATCATCACGTTTTTTCAGGTATTTCTTGTTTTTGGGGTAGCGGGTCTATCAAAATTATGCCGAGTGGGTACTCGTTGGATACATAATTTAATTTCGCATCCAACAAGATCTCCCGATCAAAATTTGAGTAAAAACACTGTGAGATATGTCGAAAATACAAACAAAAAAGTAGTTTTTTTATGATACCTATCCCCAAATTTATATTAAAAAAATGTTTAAGACCTATATAGTATTTCAAATTTAAAGGAATTTCATTGGCTAACACATGATGACATAGAATTTGAGTTAAATTTAAAAGGCCCATTTTGAGTTGAAATTTCCTCTAATGCCCCAGTGATGATCCAGATCGAGTGATGATTTAGATCCAATTTTGATGTCTCCGAGATGATCCAGATCAAGTGATGATCTAGTTCTAGCAGTGATGATCCATATCCAGTGATGATGTCCCCGTGATGATCCAGATCGTGTGATGATCCTGATCCAGTGATGATGATCCTGATCCAGTGATGATCTAGATCCAGCAATGATGATCCAGATCCAAGATGAAGATGACTTGAAGATTAAGATGACATGAAGATGCAGATGATGAGATGATCCAGAGAAGAAGACCAGTGCTGACAAATTGTGTCAAGAGAATACCTTCCTAGTTAAGAGGGAGTGTTGATGTATATGTAACTTTGGAATGTATTCACTTGTATATTTCATGTATTGTACCCCGATGTTTATTCCAGGAAGTATCTATAATGTAATTGAGTCATGTCATGCCCCGATGTTCTTATCGAGAGGTTCTATAATGTAAACAAGTCATGTCAAGTCATTGTGGGTAACCCTCCTATTTATCAAGGGTTAAAGTCCACGCAATTCTAGGGCACTAGGGTTATTAGACTCTCCTAGAGAAGTCGGCCCTAGTAGGTTTTTTTCAAGTTGGGAATTAGTATAAATAGAGGGCTATCCTCTCTATTTAGAACAACCTCACTCACACTCAGTTGTAGCGCATAGCTGAGGAAGAAGAAGACATTGGGGCTAGGAAGAAAGAGGCTACTACTGTCGGGAGATCATCTTACTTTTTGGGGGTTTTACTTTTGGTGTTGATTCTATCTCTGAGCAAGTTGCGTGGTTTTCTCCTTTTATGGTTTCCCCGAGGAAAAACATTGTGTTCATTGTCTCTTGTGTTTAATTGATGTACTTGTTATTCTCTCAGTTAAAGATCCTAACATAATGCTACCTTGAATGATAAAATTCTAACACGTATATGGTTGTTTCTGATCATATTATCCATGGGTTTATGGATATGATTTAATGAGGATTAATATGATCTAAAAGAAGTGGCACAAACCTGCTATTTGTGGTAGAATAAACTACTAATTTGATGTATCCTTTAGGAGGCTACTTTTTACAAATTATGAAAAGTCACGGGTCTGATATTTGTACAATCCATGCGGCCATACATGGTTGTACCGTATCATATCCCACATGGGACATAGACTCATAATTTCTTGTATTTAAATCTAATATGCATTAATGTATAAATTTCTGTTTAGGAAAGTTAGTAACACTAATTTTGTTGTGATGTTTAGAATCTAGTATTTGTGGAATTGTGTTCATGGGAAGAATTGATATTTAGGGTAGACCACATGGTTGTATATGGATACCATATCAAATCAAAGAAGGGATTGGAATTCTGAAAAAATTATTATATATTTGGTTATGAAAGATGTTTAAATTTTGTCTCCTTATAAAGTGTAAATGCTTGAATGCTTATGGTCTAAAATGAAGTTTTGTGAAGGAGTATAAGTATAAATTATTTATTTGATCAGATGGATATGGGTGGATTCCCATAGGTGTAATGATAGTTGTAAGACATCATAAGAAAGGGTTCTATTTTTAATATCCATGATTCATTACAATGCATTGCGTATAGATTGGTGAACTAGGTTGCATTCTCAAACTTTTAAATTGTTTGGCATGTTAGCATGACCCTTAAGGGTGTTATTCCACCGTTCTTATCTTATATTCATCCACCCCTTTATTAAACATCCTAGTTACCTGACCTTTGTATGTATTCCAGGGTTTGGTATGTTACATTTCCCCATACAACCCCAATATTATGCTTTTCCCCTCAACAACCTCCTTCTTTAGGTGGTATGGCTTCTTCAAAGGATTAAAACATCATCAATTTGGATTTCTTAAGCCAAGAGGAGGGACAATACATAATAAAAGTAGGTCCAAGTGGGCATAATGAGGTGCGCTAAAACAAGTATGATAACCCTTTCACAAAAAATCACCTTCTACAAAGATTAAATATGAGTGTGGTTGGGAGCCCCTAATCCATGTGACCAAATGGAGTCATCCCAATAGGAACCATACACAAAACTAGGGCAAAAATGTCCCAACATGACAATGGAATTATCCCCATCAAGGGGCAGTCAACAATGCCACTAATAAAACACTTATTATAATGAAAGTGAAGAGGACCTACCATGACCAGAACATGTTTTTTGAGCCTCTGCATACCAACAATCTAAATAAATGAAGCCCAAACTTGGCCTTTATATATACAAAATGAACCCTCCTCTATGGAAACCTGGTATGGCACACTACATAGTATCTAGAGAGTAACATACGACTCCAACTATGAGACATGTTATTCACCTTTGAGTGCATGATAACCTCTAAATATTCTAGGACATGTAAACCTACACACACTTCAAACACAAATTTTATCAAATGCATAGGAGGAATATACTTTCATGTTTCCTTGTTCAAGTCAAAATGAAATGTAGTAAATAACAAGTGCAATACATGAGTAAAAGTAAATTATGAAATCAAATGCTTATGCAATAAACTATGCAACCTACCTACCTATTCTAAGAATAATAAAAGAATAAAGTCAAGTGAAATCGTACCAACAATGAAGCCATATTAGAATACTATTCATTTTATGACTTCTCCCTTTCTCTTTAGCAATAATCCAAGAAAAAACTAATCCACTAATGAACTAAGTAGAAGTCATTACCTTCTTCTGAGTGTAGATATAATTATAGAAGATATCATGGACCTTGAAGCAATCAAAATATTTCCATACATAAAATGTTTTTCTCAGATGACCTTTCTATCCATGCTTGGACTGGGTTCAAGTACAAACTTCCTTGGTAATATTCTTGTTTCCAAAAATATTTTTTCTATCCCAATTGTCATTCAAAACTAGCAAGGATATTTTCATAATGAGGTTGAAAACACTCTACCTTGTTGTTCAAAAAAGTGTGTATTTGCTTTTCTTCATCAAACACCTACCAATGTCCCATATTATTAGGCATGGATGGTTTGAACACTATTTCCATCTTCTCTTTTTTTACAAAGCCTTCACGTGGATACAAGTTGGAAGCATAAATTGGTAATGCATATGCTTATTGGTTTTGGTATCTAAGGACCACTTTTAAATATATAGAAATGAAATATTCCATTACTAAGTGGAATACATCCCTATACCTTCTCAACCTTTCATTTTTGTAGCCAAATTTTTCTCTTACTTGCATCACAATCTCCATTAATATTTAATAGTTTAATATCACAATCTTTTGCTAGCTTAAATCTCAATTTATAAATAAAAAGAAAAATGACAAGTAGGACCAAATGGGGAAGTTAATACAATGTGTACACCCATACTTGATTGGGATTTGACAATGTTTAAGTTCATTGTCAAAAACTTACTAATAGAATCTTGTCATCCAAAATTCACATTACTCCTTGAGAAGCATGGATGAGAATGCAACCATATGAGAATGTGAACTCAGTTACTCATCATCATCAACACATATTCCCATATGTAACTCCATATCATCATCAATGATGAGCAAGTATAGCAGAACTACATCCTAAGAAATATCATCTAATATCAGTTGCATAGACATATAAATTATAATGTGATGAAATTTTAAAAACGACGTTTAGAAAAAATATTTTTTGAGAAATTAAACAAATTTTCCAATGTAAAAGTTGTATATTATAAAATATTATTAAATTTTCTATATTTTGTATTTTTACTTCATTCTAAAATTCATTGTCTAGGTACCTCAAATTTTCTCTTGAATTTGGAAGTTCCTTGTTTTTTCAATTTTAAGTGGCAACTAAAGTTTCTTTAAAGGATCTCATGTTTGTGAACCAATCGTAGATTGAAAGGATTCCTCAAGAGACTTGTTAGTATTTGGTTGTGGACTCTTGTTTAGTACCATGTTCACCTTTATGTGAACCATGTGTTGATAATCAGTTTATCCCCGATTTTATGTTTTGTGAAACCTCCTAGGTATTGGAATCGATAATTACAATTCATGTGCAGTCTAGTTAGAGCTATCCAAACAATTAGAACTTGGGAATTGGTAATTGCAATTTGGGAATTGTTGTACCTATGCATTTTGGGCATTGTGGATTTCAATATTTTTCAAATGTTTATGGATCAACAAACAATGGTGTGATACGGAGTCTATGCTCCAAGTGGAAAATATGTGACTCCCTGATCAAAATTTCCCACACTCATAGTAGGGATATTCCATACTCCACTTCCCTATTGCAATTGGGTTATGGGGTCTATGCTCCAAGTGGAAAATATGTGACTCCCTAGTCAAATTTTCCCACACTCATAGTGGGGATATTCCATACTCCACTCCCCTATTGCAATTGGGTTACTAATGGTTTATTTCCAGCAATATTACTATTTAGGTTTCCATGGTATATGCCAATAAGCGATTCAATACATTTATATGATGTTGAAAAGATATGAAGGTTTTGTCAAACAAAATAGGGCTTCTCTTATCTACCTCTCCAACATAGTTCACAACAATGAAAATCCATCCTACTGTGATCTATAGGACATCATTATGCAACATAAAATGTTAAATTGAAGATCTTGAGGTTGAATGGATATCCCTCAAATATGTCGAGGATGTTATTCTAAAAGGAATCTATTTAGTTCTCTAGGTTATACTCCAACACTCAGTAAAGAAGAAGAAACCATGTCATACATTATAGAATACATGGAAATTGAGAATCCAATGCCTCAATAAGACAATGGAGATATAGAAGACTCCTACAATCATCATTCCTTCCACTAAATTTATAGCCTGATATGTAAACCCCTTTTTTCTTTAACCATATATTATAATATATATATATATATATATATATATATATATATACTTGCAATGGTCTCTTAGCTTTCTTTGAATGAGACTTTAGGACATAGATAGACTCTTTTTGTTGTGATCACACCCAAGCAACCTAATACATTTGTATTACTGAGTTCAGTTTGGATACAACCTTCTAAATGAAACTTTATAGGAGGCTAGTTTTTATAAATTACGAAAAGTTATGGGTCTGATATTTGGACAATCCATGTGGTTGTACATGGATGTACCGTATCAGATCCGTCATGGATTATAGACTGGTAACTTCTTATATTTAGATATGATATGCATTAATGTATAAATTTGTGTGATGGAAAGTTAGTAATGCTAATTTTACTGTGATGTTTATAAGCTAGTATTTGTGGAATTATGTTCATGGGATGAGCTGATGTTTAGGGTAGACCACATGGACATGTGTGGCTGCACCATATTATATCTAAGATGGGATTGGAATTCTGAAATAATTATTATATATTTTGTTATAAAGGGTGTTTAAATTATGTCTCCTTAGAAAGTGTAAATGCTTGAATGTTTATGGTCTAAAATGGCGTTTTGTGAAAGAGTATAAGTCTAAATTATTTATTTGATTAGATGGCTATGGGTAACTTCCCATAGGTGTAATGACAGTTGGACATCATGAGAAATGGTTATATTTTGAATATCCATGATTCATTACAGTAATTTGCATATAGATTGAGGAACTGGGTTGCATTGGAAGGACAATCTTCCTTAATGGTTGAATGTTCTCAAAGTTTTAAATTGTTTGGCATGTTAACCTAACCCTTAAGGGTGTTATTCCATTGTTCTTAGCTTAAATTCATCCACCCCCTTTATTAAATCTCCTAGTTACTTGAACTTTGTATGTATTCCAGGGTTGGGCATCTTACAATGCCCCATCTAACCCCAAGATTGTGCTTTTTCCCTTAGCAATATCCTTCTTTAGGTGGTATGGGCTCTTCAAAGGATGAAAAATTCATCAATTTGGATTTCTTAATCCAAGAGGATGGTCACTAGATAATAAAAGTAGGTCTAACTGCGCATAATGAGGTGCGTTAAAACAAGTATGACAACCCTTACACACAAAATCACCTTCTACAAATATTAAACATGAGTGTGGTTGGGATCCCCTAATCTATATGACCAAATGAAGTCATCCCAAGAAGAACTGGACACCAACCTAGGGCATAAAAGGCCCAAAATGACAATGGATTTATTCCCATCAAGGGGAATTCAACAGTGCCACTAAGTCAACACTTCTTAGAATGAAAACCAAGAGGGCCTACCATGACCATAACATGGGTCTTGAGACTCACCATACCAATAATATACATAAATCAAGACCAAACTTGTCCCTTACATATACAAACTTAACCCTCCTCTATGGCAATCTAGTATGTCACACTATAGAGTATCTACAGAGTAACATATGGATCCAACTATGAGGCATATGATTCTACTAGGAGTACATGATAACCTCTAAATATTCTAGGAGATGTAGACCTACACATATTTCAAATTTTTTTTTATCAAATGCATAGGAGGAAGACACTTTCATCTTTCCTTGTTCAAATCAAAATGAAATGCAATAAATAAAAGGCGCAATGCATGAGTAAACATAAATGATGAAATCAAAATCTTCTGAAATAGATTATGCAACCTACCTACCTACTCTAAACACATTAAAATAAATAATTCAAGTGAAATCATACCACCAGTGAATCCATCTTAGCATGTTATTCATGCTAGGGCTTCTCCCTTTCTCTTTAGCAATAATCCAAGAAAAAACTATGTCAGTAATGAACTAAGAAAAAATCATTACCTTCATCAGAATGTATCTATAATGATAGAATATATCATGGACCTTGAAGCATTCAAACTCTTTTCATAGAATTAATGTTTTTCTCACAATCCCTTTCTATCCATGCTTGGACTGGGTTCAAGTACAAACTATCTTTATCTTTTTCTTGTTTCCCAAAATCTTTTTGCTACCCCAACTGTCTTTCAAAACCATCAAGGATATTTGCATAATGAGGTTGAAAATTTTCTCCCTTGTTGTTTATAAAACTGTGTATATTCTTTTCGTCATCAAACACCTACCAATGTCCCATATTATTAGGCATGGATGGTATGAACACTATATCCATCTTCTCATTTTTTACAAATCCCTCATATGGAGACAAGTTGGAAGAATATACTGACAATGCATATGCTTATTGGTACTAAGCTCTAAGGACCACTTTTAAATATATAGCAATGAAATATTCCATCCCTAAGTGGACTACATCCTTATACCTTCTCAACCTTATAATTTTTGCAGACAAATATTTCTCTTACTTGCATCACAATAAGGTTAGAGTCTCCATTAATCTTTAACAGTTTAATATTACAATCTTTAGCTAGCTTAAAACTCAAATTATAAACAGAAAGAACAATGAAAATATGGGTTGGATGGGGAAGCTAATACAATATCTACATAGATACCTGATCGGTATTTGACCCCATTAAAGTTCATCATCAACAATTTACTAGTAGATTCTTGTCGTCCAAAAGTCATATCAGTCCATGAGAAGCATGGATGAGAATGCTCACAGAAATCAGCTGTAGGAGAATGTGAACTCGGTTACTCATCATCATCAATGTATATTCCAACATGTAACCCCATAGAATCATCAATGGTGAGAAATTATAGTAGAACAACATCCTAAGAAATCTCATGTAATATTGGATGCAAAGACATATACATTATAATGTGATGAAAATTTAAAAACAATGTTTAGAAAAAATATTTTTTTGAGAAAATAAGCAAATTTTCCAATGTAAAATTTATATATCATAAAAGATTATTAAGTTTCCTATATTTTGTATTTTTACTTCATTCTAAAATTAATTGTGTATGTACCCCAAATTGTCTCTTGATGTCGAAAGTTCCATGTTTTGTCAATTTTAAGTGGCAAATAAAGTTTCTTTAAAGGATAGCATGTTTGTGCACCAACCCTAGAGTCTTGTTAGTGTTTGGGTCGTGGTATCCTATTTAGTCCCATGTTCTCATTTATGCGAACCATTTTTTGATAATTGGTTCATACCCAAGTTTATGTTTTGTGAAACCTCATAGTTGTTGGAATTGGGAATTCCAATCCTTATGCATTCTAGTTAGAGTTATCCAAACAATTAGAATTTGGGAATTGGTAATTGTTATAGCTATGCATTTTGGGCATTGTGAATTAAAATATTTTTCAAATGCTTATGGCTCAACAAACAATGGTGTGATCTGGGGTTTATGCTCCAAGTGAAAATATCTGACTTCCTTGTTAACTTTTCCCAAACTCTCAATGAGGATATTCCATACTCCACTCCCCTATTGCATTTGGGTTACTAATGGGTTATTTCAAGCAATATGGACTATTTAGGTTTCCATGGTAGATGTCAATAAGTGATTCAATACATTTAGATGATGTTTAAAAGATATGAAGTTTTTGTCAAACAAAATAGTTCACAACAATGAAAATCCATCCTACTATGAGCTACATGACATCATTATTAAACATGAAATGTTAAATTTAATATCTTGAGGTTGAATGCATATCATCAAATCTATCGAAGATGATATTATAAAAACAAACTATTTGGTTCTCCAGGTTATATTCCAACAGTCAGTAAAGAAGAAGAAATGATGGAAGGTGAAAGATCGCAGACCTAAAATTGATACCTAACAGTATAATTCAGTGAGTAAGTCTTCTTCTGCAAGCTCAATACATATTTCTGTAGTACATATTTCCGCAAATCTATTTCAGCAGTTCTAGTTTCGTAAGTCTCTTGTCCCCAACTCAACCCCCTGCAACCAAGTTTTTGCAACTTAGTTCTCCGTAGGATTGGTTCTAAAACTCAATTCCCACAATTGTGTTCTCCACAAAATCCTTTCCACAAGACCCTTTCCACAATTGCAGATTGCATATTACGGATTTGCAATTATCAGTTTCCAAAAACTGACGGACTTCCGTAAACTTGCAGACACAACGGTCCTTTCCACACTTGGATTACAAATTGCGGGTTGCAGATCCTCCTTCCCACTTCTCCAAAGATGGGATTCCATAATTTTCTTTCCACACTTCCTTTTCCACAATTCTTTTGAGCCATCAATATTTTTTGGGCTCCTTCTTGACTGTTGATATGAGATCGGATGCGAGTCTCACCTTAACACTTGTGGATATTTACTTTTCCTTTGTGGAAATTAACAACAACGGTTGATCTACTGAATTTCATAGATTCTTGACTCAGACTGTAATAGTCGAATTAATCCATGGAATGATCAATTCGTTATGCGAAAACGCATCTACGCTTTTGGGAATTCTTCAACGTCTTACCATACCATCAAATTACACAAACAAAGAACTTAAAATCATGTTTCTGGTTATCGAAAGAAGACATCAAATATACGAACACACATGCAGAGATTTTAAACTATGTTCTTTAATCAATTTACTAGCACATGTACACTATTTCTATTATCATTTCCCTATGCATACTTATACACTAGAACAATTATAATTAAATAGAGGTTCATCAACCTATTAGATCCAAATAGCAAGATCTGAAATCCTAAGAAAAGAAATCTACAACTAACCTACCCTCGAGCTATATTTTGCAAGATACGAGGGAAACAGTGGCAAATTGCTTGTTATTACAATCAAAATAAATCCTAACAACTAACCCTATCCTTCTAGAATTGCTTACATGGAAACGCAAGAATAGCATTGACTACTTATTCAACAAACAAAAGACTTTGTATTAATGCTCCTGCATCATACCATGGGGCAAGAAAAGAATTCTTCAATAAGTCTTCAAGGTGTCCATTGTACTTGGAAATCTCTATTTCTTTCATTTACACTACGTCTTCAAATGGTTGATACTTCCACTTGACCAAATACTAAAAATATTCTTCCTCTCTGGTCTTCTTTGAAACCCATTTTTCTAGGATAGCTTCAATCCATGGCTTTTATTTTTGTGGCAACTGTCCTTTCCAATATATAAATGAACCATCCTAACCTGAAGTCATTTCTTCTTCCTGAACACCTGAAGGATATATGATCCGGTGGATTATTCATCTTCAAAAATTACACTGATCCAATATGGTACAATGGTTATTAATCTATGGTTCAAAGAACATAACCTATGTTTTTAACTCATATGCTAAACATCAAGCAGTTAAGACTTGGCATTCTGGCAGCTTGCACACCATCAAGTGGAACCTCGAATGGTTTAGGAAAAAGGTGCACAGCCTGCACATCGTCAAGCGTAACATCTAGCGCAGTTATAGCATGGGTCGCGCAGCCTGCGCACTGTCAAGCGTAACATCTAGCGCAGTTATAGCATGGGCCGTGTAGCCTGCGCACCGTCAAGCATAACATCTAGCACAGTTATAGCATGGGCCGTGTAGCCTATGCACCGTCAAGTGGAACATTGAATGGTTCGTGAAAAGCCCGCGTGGTCACGTATGCTGCGACGTTCGTGGATGCTGCGACATTTGTGGATGCTGCGACATTTGTGGATGCTGAGACATTTGTGGATGCTACAACATTTGTGGATGTTGTGATGTTTGTGGAGTTTAGTGGTAACATTTAGAGGATAATTCAAATTCAAATTCTTGAAATAGCAATAGCCAACGACATTCTTGTGGTGCAAAGGTTTATTAACAAGGTATTTTAATGCTTGATGATCTGTATAGAATATGAAGGGGTTAGCTAGTAGGTAGTGTCGATTCTTTTGAAGAGAAAATACCATACCTAATGCCTCCCTTTCTATCATGGAGTAGTTGCATTCAACTTTGTTTGATTTTCTACTACTATATATGATTGGGTAATCCATGCCATCTTCGCCTGGTTGTGTCAAGATTTCTCATATTGATAATCGTGAGGCATCAATGTGGACATGAATTTTGATCGACCAGTTCAGGAATCGAAGGATGGGTGATTAGACTAATTTTATTTTTAGTGTGTCGAAGGATGTATCACATACTTCTGTCCAGATAAACTCTTGATATTCTCTCAACAATTCTTCCAGAGGGTATGTCATATCAGAGTAATGCCGAATGAATTTTTTATAGTAACCTGTATGTCCTAATAGTACTCGGATATGTTTTGGGTTCACTAGTGGTTTTAAGTTGAGGATAATTTTTATCTTTGCAAAGTCGACTTTGATACCTTCCCCGCATATAACATTCCCTAATAGGATTCCTATAGGGGTTAAGAATATGCATTTATTTATATTGAGATATAACTGAATCTGTCGGCAACGTTCCAGTATAATCCTTAACCATTTATAGTGGTCTTTTAGCATAGAATAGATCATCCATTCCTCAAAGTATACTGCCATTGTTTTGTAGATGCATTCTTGAAATGTCTTGACAACTATTCTTGAAAACAATGTGCGTGCATTTTTGAGGCCAAATGGCATGACTCTGTAGGCAAATGAACCAAATTCACATACAAAGGTTTTCTATTTCTGATCTTGTTTGGCTATTGGCACCTGATTATACCTTGAGAATCCATCCGTAAATGAATAAAATTCATGCCCTGCAACTTTGTTTAGGATTTCATCAGCATATGGATTCGAGAATGGATCTGTTAAGTTAACCTTGTTTAATTAACGAAAATCAACATAGATTCATAGTTTTGTCGGGTCGTGCTTTTTCGGTTGGACGACCATTGGATTTGCCCATTCCGACTTGTCGATGGTGTAAATTATTACTGCTGTAAGCATATTGTCGATCTCCTTTTTTACTATCTCTTTATATTTAGGTTCCAATTTATAAGGACTTTTCTTGACAGGTCGGGCATCAAGTTTGATGTCTATCTTCATCTTGCCCATTTCTGCTACTAGTCCTTTTAAGTATTTGTAGTCTCATGCAAAACATCTTGAAATTCTTTTAATAAGTCAACGATCTCTGTGGTTTTTTCTTTGCTCCAACAGTCACCAATCTTTTCCATTTTGGTCTATTATCAGTAGAAATGTCAATTTTTTCAGTTTTTACTTTTACGTCTATCCATTCTGGTGCTTTACTATCATTAATATGTCGACTACCTTCTTTGCACTATGAAAATGTTGCTGGAAAGTCTGCTTCTATCATTCGGTCGGTGTCATTTTTGTTGGTCGACTCAATTTTGAATATCATTTTAACTGGTTTGATCATTTCCAGGTGATCGATCTTCCATTGAAAGCTCTTCCCATCCGTGCGTTCATTTTCTAATTGGGGTCTTGTCAACTGTGGTATTTTGTTGGATTGAACATTATAGCATGTTGTATTTGTTCGGATTTTATTTTGTGTCGACTCGTTAGTAGTCAGTTGTATAAATGTTTTTATCTATTTTGTAGCTTCAACTAGTTTTTTGTCTTCCGGTATAAAGCTAAAGTCCTTAATGAAATTTTATCTAAGTTCATTCCATAAGAATGTTTCACCTCGTGCTTCTTCCATTTTATACCACTTGTTAGGTAGGTCATCTAATTTCGATGGAAATAGGTGTGGCCATATATGCTCATCTTTGTAAGTAAGTCTTCTCCACTCTATTTCACATATTCTTATATTATTTTCTGAATCTTGTCCTTGGATGAAGACATGTATTTGTCCTATTTTGTTAGCTTCCTTCCTCTGAATATTTCTATGAAGAAAGTCGAAGCTGTTTTCCACGTTTGTAGTCTCAACTGATGGGTGTCCCACCATCGAGTAGCTTGTCCTGTAAGTGTTTCAACCAGGCTTTGAAGTTGGCCATGTTCACCTAGATTCTTAGAGACTTGTTCTACATGGAGAACTAGTGATTCTCTTTTTCTATACCGAAGACTTTGTTTATTATCTATTTTTATTGGTGCTAATGAGGGGTATTCCCTTTTTCTTTTCTCAAATATTTTTGGAATGGTCAATATATAATAGCATTTTCGGATTGGTTTCTTCTGGATAGCTTGGATGGTCCAGCAACCTCTTTCTTGTGTTTCATAATTTTCAATCTCCCAATTGTATAATTATGTATCTGATTTATATGTGACAGAGTCCTGGTTCCCTAGATGAAGTTCACCATAAATATTGGGTTCAGTATAGTCTTCATTATTGTGTATTTGGTATAGTTGTCGAATGTTGACTTCTTCATCAATAGGTTCGGCCCAAGGTTCTCCTTGGGAAGGATGAATGGGGATAATAACTTTCTGTCCATTCCCTTTTAATTTTATTCTTTCCTTGTCTAACAATATTGATGTTTTCATTTTTCTTCCCCATGGTCGACATACCATGGCTGGGAAGAAATTGGATCCTTCCTTAGGATCAATAATTTCGAAGTCGATCTTAGTTGATATGCCCTTTATTGTTGTATCAGCATTTCTCCAAACTCCAATGGGTTCGATTAGTCCCTGGCTGGCTAATTTAAGGTATATGCCTGATTCATTTAATTAAGGTCTTCCCAACTATTCCCATGTATCTCATGTCATAATATTTACTTGTGAACCAAAGTTGAGAATGACTTGTCAAACATGATATCCTTCAATTTCAAGGTCGACAAGTGGGTCAGCATCACTCTTGTATTTTTTATTCAAACTGCATATTTTTAGTTTGTTTATGTGTATTATTTTTGTCCTTCATATTATATAATAAGTCAATGAATTAGAACACCGATTTATCATTCTGTACTAAACTGAATAGTTCTTTAAGTGTGTTTGTTGTTTTCCATCGACTACTTCCTATCTGGCGAAATCCTGAAACATATTTGATGCATCTTTATATAACTGTTTTTGCTTTGTTGGGTTAGGATAATCATTTTTTTCTTTAATTTTGGTTATACGTGGATTATCATTTCCGATTTTCATCCCTTATCAAGTTACTATATGTAGGTTCTTTGTGTGCATTACATCATGTTTCTGAACACACGGCGAGACATTAACATTTTTCTTTTTATTAATCTTGTCAAGCATGGTGGGACAATCCTCTAGTGAGTGATCACCCACACCACTGCTAGTAAAAAACTTTATATTAGTTCTATCCATGTATGGATAGTCTACGTAGCGGTGTCCTTCTTTATAACATGTAGAACAATGGATGGGTCATCGTGGTCGATTGTCATGATTTCCAGAAAATTGTCCTCGACCTCCAAATCCTGCACAACGATTTTTGAAACGGTGCTCGTATCGTCGGCCTTTATATATTTGATTATTCGGCTCATTTTGACCATTACTCCTTGAAATGTTATCATTATTATGTGCAACTACATTCGTTTGGTAGACTGCTTGATAGTTTTGTCGATTCTTCAAGTTCAAGTGGAAGTCGGCTATTGCGTGACTCTTTACCTCACAGATTGCGCACCAAGATGGTTTTCCATTCTTCATGTTATATGGGAAATATTTCGTTGTATGCTCTCCATGTTCTTGGAAAATGTCGCAGAAGCATTTCGTTTGAAAAAAAATAAACGTCTTGTCGACTTATGTCTTGTCGAAAATTATCGTTAGTGTGTCTATCCATGTAGCACTTTGTGCACCAGACATCCTGATTTTTGAGGTTCAACTCTTTCAAATATTTCTGGATGATTTCTAGTTGTTCTTCCAGCCTAGTATCAATGGGATATGCTGGGAAATCCTCATCCATCTCTACCTACAGGGATTTGGTAAGTGCATCTTCATATGTTTTAAATGTCTCCAAGCTTATATGCCATCAAATTTTCTATGACAGACATGCAAGAAACCACTAAATTGATAATTTCTCATCAATTACATAGTCTAGTTGGCTCAGGAGGTCCTTCCATCTCTTATCATAGTCCCGGATGGACCCTGCTAGTTTCTGAGATGTCGTCTTCATCTTTTTTGCTGCCAGATGCTTTGCATATGGTGTTTTAAAGAAAGATAAGAATTGTGCCTTAATGTCTGCTTTGGATACTCAGGGTGTTCTCTCGATATAAGTCATATACCAAGTTAGTGCTCTTTTTTGTAAAGCACCGATGAACTATTCCATTTGTTGTTCTTCGCTCGTGACTTGATTGGCCTCCCATATTAACTCACAGATGAACCAATGTCATCTGGGATATTCATCAACCTCATAGAGGGGGATATGTGCTAAGCCGTGATGCATGTTAGTGTCGACGTCTACTCCAGGAGGTGGCGGCGGCAGGGGTGGTGGTGGAGGTAGTGGGATACTCTGCGTATCTCCTTGTTCACAGTTGTTGTCGATGGAACTTTAGTTCCTTTCATTCATTTTGTTTGTTGTTTATTCTCCCAAAAATAGTCGGTTTGGGTTGACTTCTTCTGTCAATGTCTAGTTGCACTGGTGTTCTTGCAAGTCCGACTGTTCTATTTTTTGTAAAGCTATGTTTGGCAGGGGGGGTTCTCCTTCATGTGTCCAGTAGAGCAAGTGGATAGTTCAGTTGGAAGGGTATTCCTGAAGTGTTACCCAATTTCCTTCCTCGGGTAGAAGGATTACTAAATTATTATCATCATTTACTTCGTCGTCTAGTTGGATCCATATATCGAACTCGACATCTCTTAGTCACAGGTCCTCTTCGACAATGGCCTGTATTTGAGTACTCGAATTTGTTGGAGATAGAGGTCTTACCTCCCGGGGAATTTCTAGTTGGAGAGATTCTTGTTTCTCTATCCACAAATATTATTCCATGGGTGATACTTCCTCATCCATTCCTTCTTCCTGTCGGTCATGACCCGAATCTGGCAGATTTCTTTCATGTTCTGTCACCCCAGTGGTCATTCCTCTTTGCAACGCTCTAGATTTCTCTCTTTTCTCTTCCATTATTTTCTGTCTCTTCTCTCTTTCTAACTTCTGCAAGTCCGACGTACCTTTGTGCATCATTGTTCTTTCGATTTCCTTCTTAGGTCGACTTTTCATTGCTGGTGATGGTATTTTCTTCAGTCGACTAGAATCCTTTTTACTCTACCCCAACACATGACCAGCTACCCCCCCAGAGCCTACCTGACACTTTAGAAAGTTTGGATAGTTATGTTTATTTTCTTAGGAAGTACTCCCACTCCATTTCAGTAATGAATTTCTCCCATTTCTTCTGTTTCTCTGCCCAGTTAGAATTTGGTGGCGGTTCGCATAGTGATGGATGAGGTTCTATGATATGGCCCATGGGCCTTCTCGATTAGGAATGGGTCGGTAAGGAGAAAATAAACTGCTCAGTGAATTCCATATAAAAAATTCTCTCGATACTTTCGACCAAGACTCTTTCTTCCATGGATTGTTCTTCGTAGAATTCGTCTGTGATATTTTTAAACCACTCCGATAGGTTTGTTCATCTACCTCGAATTAGTTTCTCCAGTAACTCTTGGTATTTAGTTTCTTCCATCTTTTTCATCCAGAATTTTTTTTCAACAGCTAAGGCACCAACTCTACAAACTTCTCATGTGTTTCGGTGAAGAATTTCTCCTTCTCCTAAGTAATGGTCAATCTGTTTCTTCTCGCATAGTTTTGTAAGTAATTTGCAATCTTATGCTCCCACTAATTCTTAATCTCTTGCTCTAATATCATCTACGTATGGTCATGTCATCCGTATATGTACTACCAACACCAAAACCAATGTTGTAATCTCACAGATCACATAAGGTTACCAATAATACACATAAGAATCATATAAACATACAAAGACAAGAGACAAGAACAAGTAATGGAATAACAGATTATATTATAGAAATCACATGAGGGTCCATACATATACAAAACTGAACCAAGTTCTTAACTGGCTCAACAGCCTATTATATATGATTAAAAAATAGTCATGGGTAACTACTTGTCGGTTCGGTCAATTGACATGACCTTTGGAGGCCAACCTAATCTCCGATTAGTCGGTTAACTCGACTAGTCGGCTCACTAACTAGCTCCTCCAACAACAAATTCGCATACACATGGAATTTGTTCAAAAATGATTTCCTGAAAAGCTTTCAAGGAATCAATGAAGACAAATTTTTCTTGAAGCTTGCCAGGTTACAGCAAAAGTAAGCGTTGAAGAATTCACACACCAATGGGAATCACTCGCTACCAGAGTATTTGGTTTAACAGATAGATAAAAACTAGAAACTTACTTGGGAGGACTAAAACCTTAAATACAAAAAGAGTTAAAAACGCATGACATACCAAATGTTGAGGGAGCAAGACAGAAAGCAAAAGTAGCCAAGGCCAAATTTGACAACTTCCAATCAAACGAAGGAAATTCATATTCACAGAGAAACATCAAGTTGAATCTAGAGGACAATACAAATAAATACATCCCTCCACCTAGAGGGAATGACGGGAAGAACCTCGAAAATCAACAAATGAGGGAAGGAAAATGTCAATGATGTGGAGACAGATGGAATGCTAAACATAGGTGTCACCTCGAGGAAAGCTCAAAGAAATTATATACTTGTGAAGTAGAGGAGAATAGTGAATCGAAAGAAGAATAAGAAGAAGAGTCATAATATGAAGAGGAGGCGACCGCAAATATGGCATCCGGAAACAACGAGACCCCCAAAATATCCCTAGTAGCCATGACTGGAATTAGTTAACCACAGACTCTCAAGTTAAAAGGGCATATAAAAAATGAAAATATTACAATGCTAGTAGACACCATAATCACTCACAACTTTCTTGATATAAGAGTCACTAGAAAAAAACAAGTTTTTTGTACATCCAATTCTGGACATGAAGGTGATGGTCACAGATGGAAAGAAAATAAAAAAAGTTGGAAAATGTCGCAAAGTGAAACTCCAAATATAGGACTTCAATTTGGAATCAGAACTATACACATTACCATTAGGTGGAGTGGATATCATTCTGGGATTCCAATGGTTCCAAACATTGGGAACATACTCCACTAATCACCAAAAACATTTCATCCGGTTTAAATGGCAAGGAAAAAAATATAAAATACATGGTTTCCAACCACCAGGTACATAAGTAGTTTCATCTCAATAGATGGAGAAACTCATTTGAAAAGGAGCATCAGCATATGTGATCCAGTGCCATCAAATGGAAGGAAAAGAATGTGAACAGAACAAACTCAAAGAAGAAATCCAAAAATTACTCCAGAGATATAAACAAATATTTGAAGACTTACCGATGCAGCTACCACCTTAAACAAGTATAGAACACATTATCAAGGTTAAATCAGGTTCAAACCCTATCAAAGTTAAACCTTATCAGTATTCCTGCCATCACAAAACAGAAATAGAAAGGTTAGTTCAAGACTTATTGAAGTGTGGTGTCATCACTAAAAGTAGAAGCCCATATGCAGCTCCAGTCATGTTAGTATGAAAGAAGGATGGATCCTTCAGACTATGCATTGATTATCGCGGATTAAACAAAATAACGATTAAAAACAAGTTTCTATTTCCCTTCATTGATGATATGCTAGATGAACTTCGTGATGCAAATTATTTTCAAAACTCGATTTAAGGTCAAAGTACTATCAAATTAGGGTCTGATTAGAAGATATCGCAAAGACTGCTTTCCAAAATCATGAAGAACATTATGAGTTCAAAGTAATGCCTTTTGGGTTAACTAATGCCCTTGCCACATTCCAAGAAACTATGAATGAAATATTTTAACCGTACTTAAGGAAATTTGTGTTAGTATTCTTTGATGACATCCTTATATATAGCAAGATGTGGAAAGAAAATTTGAAGCAACTAGAAAAAATTTTATCTCTTTTGAAGGAAAACCAATTCTATGCAAAGAAGTCAAAATGCACCTTTGGGAAGCAAGAAGTAGAGTATCTCAATCATATAATATCAAAGGAAGGACTCAAGGTGGACCCAAGGAATTTCCAAGTGATGAAGGAGTGGCCCCAATCCAAGAATGTTTCAAAATCACGAGGATTTTTGGATTAACATGTTACTATCGAAGGTTCATCAAGAACTATGCACACGTCACTGCTCCGCTAAAAAATATCCGAAAAAGGAATTCTTTTCAATGGGATGATGAAGCAAGAAAATTCTTTGAAACATTGAAACAAATTATGTCTTCAACTCCCGTTCTAGCAACACCTGATTTTTCAAAACCATTTGTAATTTAATGTGATGCTTTATGGTTCGGGATAGGAGCCATGCTAATGCAAGAAGGTCGTCCAATAACTTTTGAAAGCAGGAAGTTGAACAAAAGAGAATACCTACAGTCTACCTACAACAAGGAAATGCGTGCCATCATGCATGCCTTAACTAAATGGTGTCAATATTTGTTGGGAAGCAAGTTCCTAATCCGAATAGACCATAATAGTTTACAACATTTATTACAGCAAAATACGTTAACAACTCAACAACAAAGGTGGATCGAAAAAATACCTACCTTGGATATGGATATTTTACATAAAAATGGGAAGGAAAATGTAGTAGTTGATGCCCTATCAAGGAAAGATGAAGAGGTACAAGTCTATGCCGTATCAATGGTAATCCCATAATTCTTGCAGAAAATTCAAACTGAATATGCTAAGAATACAATTTTTTTCTCCATAATTAACAACATAAATAAGTATCCAAAGTTTGAATGGAAGAATGACCTCTTATGGTACAAAGGAAGAATATACTTAAGTGCAAACTCTAGGTTTAAGACCAAAGTATGTAAAGAATCACATGACTGCCCGACTACAGGACATGTAGGATTTTATAAAACCTACTATAATTCAAGGAAATCATTCTTATGGAAGGGTATGAATGCTGAAATTCAAAAGTATGTTGCATAGTATGACACTTGTCAGAGAAATAAATCAGATAATATCTCAAGTCTCGGGTTACTCCATCCATTGCATATCCCAAACCAGAAGTGGGAGGAAATTTCTATGGATTTCATTGAAGGTCTACCCATATCAGATGGGAATTACAAAATACTAGTGGTGGTAGACAGGTTAACCAAATATGCACATTTTATAGGAGTAAAGAGAATTGATTCTGCAAAGGAAACCACATAATCCTTATGTAAAAATATCTACAAGTTACATGGTTTCTCCAAGATTATCGTGAGTGATAGGGATGCAAAATTTAAAGGTAATTTTTGGAGAGAATTTTGCAAGCAAATTGGAACGACACTTAACATGAGCTCATCTTATCATCCTCAGACAGATGGCTAGATAGAAGTCGTCAATAAATGCTTAGAGGCCTACCTTCATTTCTTCATAATTGATAAACAAAATAAATGGGTTCAATGGTTACATCTTGCAGAATTGCGGTATAATTCTACTTATCACACATCGGCAAAAATGACACCTTTTCAAGCCCTCTATGGATATGTGTTAGTTTTTCAACATTAAGCTAGCATTATTGGAATCTTTAACTGAGAGAATAACAAGCACAACAATCAAACACAAGAGACAATGAACACAGTGTTTTTCCTCAAGGAAACCATAAAGGAGAAAAACTCGCAACTTCCTCAGGGATAGAATCAGCACCAAAATAGAAAATCCCAAAACAATAAGTGATATCCCGACAGCAGTAATGTTATTCTTGTGTAGCCCCAGTGTCTTCTCCTTCCTCAACTATGCGCTACACTTGAGTGTGGATGAGTTGTGTGATAAATAGAGACTCCAATTCTATATTTATACTAATCCCGACATGACTAAAACCCTACTAGGTCCGACCTCTACTTGGAGAATCTAATAACCCTAGTGCCCCGGAACTGCAGGGACTTTAACACTTAGACAATTGGAGGGTTACTCACTATGACTTGACATGACTTTTTTACATTATTGATCCTCTCGATCGGAACATCGAGGCATGACAATATGAATCAATTACATAATAGATACATACCGGAATAAACATTGGGTTACAAGATATACGATACATAGATGAATACATTCCAAAGTTACAAATACATCAACAATATGCACCCCCAAAATGGAAGGATATCATTACCAACCAAGAAATGGTTTCCTCAATAAAATACCATTTAGAATAAAATGAAAAGGTTGTACAAATACTTAAAGAGAATCTAAACACCGCAAGGAATAGAATGAAGTAGCAAGCAGATCGACATCAAACAGAATGAGAATTTGAAGTTGGAGATTGGGTACGATTACAACCCTATAAACAATTGTCACTTAAAAAAGCAGAAAGAATAATTTAGCTCCACGATTTTATGGCCCGTATCAAATCAACAAGAAGATCAGCCACATGGAATATGCATTGGAGCTATCAAAATCAAGTCGTGTCCATAATGTCTTCCAAGTTTCATGCTTAAAAAGGATGATAGGTCAACACCAACAGGAACAAACACTACTTCCGATGTTAGATGATGAAGGAAGAATTATTTTTGAACTAGAATATATCATTACTACCATAGAAAAAAGATTAAGGACAAGAGTAATTAAAGAGTACCTTATAAAATGGAAAACCCTCCCGGAAGAAGATGCAACATTAGAATCATAACAATTCTGACAACTACATCTTTCTCTCACACAGCTTTGAGGACAAAGCTCTCTTAAAGGGAGTGGCAATGTAACAAATATTAAATAAAATATTAAGTAAATTAGTTAACTATCATCCAAAAGGGTGTAACCTTTCATTTTACACACTTAAGACTATAAAGGCGAGTGTCATTTGTAATATTTATCATCTTCAATATACATATTTCTTTATTACTCAATTATGGATTTCATATCCTAAAGCTGATTGTTTCATTTATTTCCACTGTTTTTTTATTATACATTTGCACACAATATTTAAATGTTATGAATTTGTAATATGAATACGGGGAGAAATTTAGAGGCCCCAAATTAGCTCATGTTCCCCTCTAATGTCCAGGTTGATGGATGGATATGTGAAACACAATCAACTCCAAGAACCATAGGATCAAGATGATTTTACTCTCATGGAGCTTGCCTTGTTGTGCTCAAGTGTTGTAATGATGTATTTAGACACCACCACCACTCTCTTGGAATCTATGTTATTCACTTCTGTTATTTATTGCCTATCCCAACATGGTATGAGAGTTTTTGGTTTGTAAGATGGTTTTGTAGAGTGAATGATTTACATCAAATGTTGGTGGTTTGTTGAGCTTCATTTTTTACGAATAAATATGGTGAATCACAACACTTATTTATAAATTGCTAGTTTAAACCATCATTTAAATTCTTTTGGCGTAATCATATAATTTCTTTGGGGTATTATCTTTCCAAGCTCAAGCAAATTGGCTACATAAATATAGGTAATTATTTTTCTCTATCTAGTTCTATTGAGACAATTATCCTTTGTTTTGATGCAAGAGAATACTGTGTTGTTGAATTCCTTGGGTTTCGACTAGATATCTTTGTGGTTGAAGTGGAATCAATAATGATTCGAAGAAAGTCGTATGGAAATCATATATCATCTATTGGATACCTCAAATCATGACCAACAAGAGGTAAAAAACGCATTGGTATAGCTTATGTTTCCCTAGAAATTTATTTTTGGTCCACTTCTAGAGCCATCATGACTCAACTAGCAATTGGCATGTTGTCGAAATTTGACAAAGTCTAGAACTTTGATTACATCGACTGCTTCGATAGGTTCAACATCATCTTTGACAAGTCTAAACCTTGACACAAACGAATTCGACAAATCTTGACGAGTTTTGTGCTCGACATACAACATATTTAGATGCCTTGTCGGCACCTGTCGAACATTGACATAATGTCTCTATCTTCCAGTCATCTATGACGGTTTAACTTCTGAACAATTGTAACTTCTTATAAATGAACGTAACGAGTATGTCCTAGCATCCTATATAAACATGTACATTATTGTAACAATGGGTAGAGATTCATAGAGAAGAATTAATATAGAAATTGGTTTGAATTCTCGCATATTGTCTGTACGCATACTTTCTACCAACATAGTGTATTTCCTGCTTTACTTGTTCTTTTTCTATTTTTCCGCCATAATAGTGCTCGACTCATTCAGTCAACTTTTTTCCCCAGCATGTACCAAGGAACGACCTGGATCATTGGTATTAGAGCTTTATCTTGTTCATATATTAAGTTACATCAATAGTTCCATCGAATTTATTTAACTTATTCCTGCTCAAACACGCTCGCAAACTCAGTAACAAAAGAAGACACTTCCTTCGACTTCAGAAAATATGGCCAAATAACCACACAATAGACATGCAATTGACAAGACAGAACAACTCATAGAAAAAGAACTGGATTTCCATCAAACCGGAATGTTTGACCAGTTCAATGAGATTCTAATGCCAATTGCTTCAAAATCCGAGGAATCTTCGACGCGACCTCACTCTAATAAAATCAACCCCTTCAAAGTGCAAATGAATTTGTACAATACCGAACCTTGAAGGAAATATTGATGTAGAATTCGTCAACAATTGGGTACAACAACTAGAATCTTACTACTCTATGAATCAGCTCTCTAAAGTGGAAAAGATCAGCATTGCATCCTTAAAGATGTCAACCTCCGTACACTGCTGGTGGGAAAATTTATCGACAAAGATGGAAAATGAAGGAGACCACATGAAAACATGGGTAAATTTTTTTGAACATGTCCAAAAGGAGTTCTACCCACCCAAATATGTTGAACAACAATATAATAAGTAGCAGCAGCTAAGGCAATGGAAAGACCAAACTGTACATAGTTACACTGATAAGTTTTATCGACTCATGGCTAGACCTGGCATCCAAGGAGAAGAGAAATTGCTTGTCTTGAAGTACATCAATTGATTATCCCTGTACATTCAGCAAGAGATGGAGTTTCTGAGTTTCAGTAGTCTTGCGGATGTATTTCATTACGCTAGCAAGATTGAAGCTAAACAAAAACGAAAAACTTGTTTTACGAACAAGTCAACAGGTCAAACATTCGACAATAAGTCACTAGCTAACTCCAACAAGTTTAAGAACCCTTCTCATCCGACTCCACCAAATACCAATCATCATAATATTTTTTTTCAGAAAAAACAGGAGGGATCACAATTTAGAATGGCATAACATGTCAGAATGCAAAGCTTGGAAGACATTTTTGGAAATTTTTTTTGACATCCGACTTGTTCAATCAAAACCTGGTAGAATATGATCCAGATGAATCAACCCTCTTGGATTTGACTTATACCACTCTGACAGCCTCGACTATCATCAATGAGTAGGAACGAGAATGCCTATTCCGTGCACGAATATGAGTTTAGAAAAATCCATTACATATGATTGTGAATAATGGTAGTCAAAAGAACTTCGTTTCTGAAGGTATTGTGAAGAAATTATTTCTTTTCATCACTCCACATCCTCAACCTTAGAATATCGATTGGATGAAGGATGGAAAAAAAATAAGAATCACACACTAATGCAAACTCACTTACTTTATCAAGCCTTTTGAATATGAAGTACTCTGTGGCGTGGAACCATTTTCTGTAGCTGATGCCTTGCTGGGAAACCTTACCTATGGGATTGACATGGTACATATCAATCATGGCCTCAGATGGTGATTGTCAAAATTCAGAATCAATGGTATGACCTACCAGAGCGACAACATACATCAGCGGTTGCTAGGATATCTACCAAACAAAAAAAGAATCTTATCAATCATGCTCAGAAGTTTGCATTAATTATAATTAGGACTCAACATTCCAAGAATACTGCATCAACAAGTTGACTCATTGACTAGCATAGCTCCCGACAACAACAACATATCAACCACATTCTTGAGGAATACCGAAACATATTTCAAGAGTCAAACGGAGCACCCATCCATTGTCAGGTAAAACACTCCATTGAACTTGTTCCTGGTTCTTCATTACCTAACGCATCTTTTTATAGAATATCCATTCTTGAGAACTAATAGATTCACAGGAAAATCCAGTATTTTATTGACCAGGGTCTTATCTTCCCTAGCTCCTCTCCTTCTAGAATTCCATTCATCCTATTTCCAAAGAAAGACGGGACTTGGCGCATGTGCATCGACTATCAGGCTCTCAACAAAATTTCAGTAAAGAACATATACCCTCTTCCAAGGATAAATGAACTCATTGAAATTCTAAAAGGTGATAAGTTTTTTACGAAGCTCAACCTCAAGTCAGGATATCATCAAATTCTGATCGAGTCCATTGATGTATGGAAAATGAATTTCAAGACCATGTAAGAATTGTTTGAATGGTTAGTCATGCCTTTCAGCTTAACCAATGCACCTGTAACCTTCATGAGATACATGGATGAACTTATACGACATTTCATCAAGAAGTGTGTCATTGTCTATCTCAACGATATCTTGATTTTCATTCAATCATGGGAAGAACATGTCCGACAACTTTGACAAGTATTCGACACTCTCCAGCAACATCGACTATATCTAAACATGGAAAAATTCTCATTTGTGATGACCATCATCAATTATTTGCAGTATGTAATTGACTCTAGAGGCATTCATGTTGACCCAGAAAAAGTACAGATCCTCAAATATTGTCCCATTCCTCAAAACATTCATGAACTAAGAAATTCTCTTGGTTTGGATAATTTCTATCGATGGTTCATACTCGGCTTCAGCCACATCACATGACCTTTGAATCAATTGACTAAAGGAAATGGGAAAACTGTCTTCAAATGGACACCAACACAACAACAAGCTTTTGAACAACTCAAAAACAATCTTTTAACTGCACAGGTACTTGTCTTACCTGATTTGCATTGGCCCTTTGAGATTGAGAAGAACACATCAGACTATGCTCTTGGTGTAGTGATCACTCTATTAGGTCACCTAGTCACGTTTCATTCTGAAGCTTTCAGTGAAACTGTTAGAAGGTATTCGAAGTATTAAAAATAACTGTACGCCATTGTGCAAGCTATTAAACAATGGAGACACTACATTCTTGGCAAGGAAACAATCATCCTCACTGACCATAAAACTTTGCAATTCACTCCGTCCTTGTTGAAATTACAGACAACTCGATAACTCAAGTGGATTAATTACCTACAACAAGTTTGTTGGTAATTAAGTATTAGAAACACAAATCCAATTCCATAGTTGATTGTCTCAATGGACCACCCATTACTCTACTATCTACAGTGATGCGTATGCAGGGTTATGACACCACTACTTGGCCACAATTGTATTCGTAATACTGCGAGTTCTCCGTAATTTATTGAGATCTTCAAACTGACATGCTATCTACTACCAACTACTTCCTGAAGGAGACCTTACTATACAATCTTGGATAGCTTTTTGTACCGACCGGTGATCATTGACATAATATCATCTAGTATGTTCACTACAACAAAACTGCAAGGCATTTTGGAGTCACAAAAATACTTGTAATCCTCTAAAAATATTTTTACTGGACTTCACTTAAATCTGATGTCAACAATTACATTCGATCATGCGCAGTTTGTTTCATCTCTAAACCACCAAATCGACGACAAGGACTGTACACACCCTTACTAGTTCCTAGTCGACCATGGGAATATATTTCTATGGACTACTTATCAGGATATCCTACTACCAAACATTAGCATGACATGATCTTAGTATTAGTCTACATATTTTCTAATATGGCTATACGTATACCATGCAAGGAGACTATGGCAGCAAAACAGACTACTCAGCTCTTCTTCGAACATGTGTGGAAACATTATGGCCTCCTGAAAACCATTATTTTTGATAGAGATACTAGCTTTGTCAGCACCTTTTGGAAAACCCTCTGAAAATAGCTTGACACGAGACTTTCTTTGTCGACAACCTTCCATTCGCAAACAAACGGACAGACGAAAGTTGCAAAACCTCTTGGTAGTGCAACTGCTTCGCATGTACAACCACAAGCATCGTCGAACATGCCAATGATGACCTTCCATACATACAACACAACTACAATCATGCTCAACACAGTTCTACAACCAAGATTCCATTTGAGATATGTTATGGATTTCAACCCTTAGCACCTATTGAATTGATAAGTTCTTTGAGCCAGTCGAATGACACGGACCTCGAAGGACGAGAAGTGGAAAAAACATTAAAGTTCAGAGATCAAATCTACAACATCCAGAAACAAGCACAAGAAATGTTGCAATGAGCTAATGCAAAAGCTAAGGACCGACACAACAAGCATCATATTCCTCATTCATTCCAAATTGGGGATCAGGTATTGTTACATCTAAACAAGGAGCGCTTCACTGGTCCATATAGAAAGAAGAAACCATTGCGATATGGTCCATACAGTGTCCTTAAACAGATTGGAGAAAATTATTTTCAGCTCGACATTCCTGCATGCGTTGGCCTACATCTAGTATTCAATGTAGATATACTTCGACCATACCATGCACCATTTTTGTAACAGAATGACTTGCAGACAGCAAAACACAAAGACATCCAACCAAATGTTTAGGAACCTCTTCTTTTAGACACCATTGTAGGACGACGCATACTCCATACAAGGATGAACTCCATTCCCTTGTTTCAAGTGGCTAAATATGGACAACTCCCTTCACAAGGAAAATGGTACTCTGCTACTGAATTAGCCAACAAGTTTCCTCACCTGAATGAATACCCAATGGAGACCATTGTTTTTTAAGGAAGGAGGAATGATCCAACCAATATTTGGCATGTTGTCAAACTTCGACAAAGTCTAGTACTTCGACTACTTCAACTACTTCGACTGCTTCAAAAGGTTTAGCATTGGCTTCGACAAGTTCGAACCTCTACACAACTGACCTCGACAAATCTTGACAGTTTTCAAGCTTGGCATACAACATGTTGACATGCCTTGTCAGAACCTGTCGAACATTGACAGGATGTCTCTGTCTTCCTGTCGTCTATGATGGTTTAACTTTCGAACTGTTATAAATTCTTGTAACTAAATGTAATGGGTAGTCACCCAAGAGCCTCAACATCCTATATAAACATGTACATTATTGAAATAATGGACCAACCTTCATAGAGAAGAAGTAATATAGAAATTGGTTCGAATTGTTGCATATTGTTTGTGCACATACTTTCGATCGACATAGTGTATTTATTTCTATACTTGTTCTTTTTCTATGCTTCCACCATAACAGTGCTCAAATCATTCAGTCGACTGCTCTCCCCAACGTGCACCTAGGCACAACTAGGATCACATCAACTAGAGGATTTGACCAGATGGTGAATTGACTAGATGGAGGACTTGCATCTTAGATCTGTTGACTTGAGGAATTTGTAAAGGACATCAAATGAGCATTGAATGGTGTCTATTTGATCGACTAGCACTTAGTTTTTCCATCAAATAGTTTCCTTTGGGTTATCAACTTATTGAGAAATAGACTATTTTGGAATTTGGTCGATTAAGTATTGAATGATAAAATCTTTATTCTTTCCATGCATTGGACTTGAAGATACTTATTTTGATTGCAAAAGGATTGAAGGAAAACTTATTATATTTTTTGTTCTATTGTTATGGATTTCCTATGAAACTATGAAAGTCTATTCAACATGGGTTCCTTTGATGAAGACGAATCCTTAATATTTTTTAGATTAAATGAGTTTCATGAGAAGCAAGTTGTTTCTTTATAAGAATCCTATGATCAAATTCAATAGGAAGTTGTTTCCTTGCATATTCTTGTTTCTCTATTGCATACTAAAAATGGAACATTGAAGAGTCAATTGGAGAATGCTCACACCTAGCTTAAGGATGAAGTTTCTCTTTTCTAGACTGTTTTTTTACATATAATGGATGATAAATTCAAGATGATTGTTGTCTGGGAGAACACCTTGGAAAATATTTTTCCAAAATCTTCTGGATGAATTTGGAGACTAGAAAAATATCAATGATGATCTGTAGGTAGATGCTAAGTATCTTTATCATAACGATTTTTTTCTTGAAATACAACATTTGTAAACTATAGGAAGATAATACCCAACTAGATAATGATGATTCCCATTTGCAGGCCTCTATCAATGAGATTCATGTAGAAGATGCTCCGCTTCAAGAATATAGCACATGCTTGTTTGGTGAATATCAATATTTAAAAGAACATTATGATGCATTTATGTTGCAACTGATGGAGAGAGATGAGACTATTAAGTATTTGCAAGAGTGTAAGAAAAGTCTTGAACTAGAGATTATGTGAATGAAATAAGTTGAGAAGAAGATTCTTGAAGTTGTTGAGCTACCAGGATCACCTATAACTTCTTCTACCTTTGACAAACTTACTTGTAGCCCAAATGTTTCTAAACTAGATGACTATAACAAATGTGTAGATGATGTTTTTGTTTTATCTCATGATTTGTTGGCTACTAATGCTATTTCTCCTACATTTGAGAAACACACAATATGTATAGGGTCCCAACTACTAAGAAAGATGGTATACACTGAAGGAGAACTTGGCAAGGATGGATAGGGTATTGCTGCTCCTCTTTTATCTACAGAGAAGTCACAAAGAACGGGTCTTGGATATGATACTAATAAACGTAGCTTTATTGACACTATAATACTTGTGTTAATTGTTATTGAAGGTTTTCAAAGTGAGTTGTTGGAAGAGAAACTTGTTGTTGAAAGTGTTGAAAAGAATGTTGAGTTGCTTGTTTATGATGAAACTGAAATTGAGAATTTTTTTATAGATGAAATTATTTTTTATATGTAGGGTTGTTCTGCTCCTATCAGTAAACCAAAATATGAGCCTGCATCACCTATTTTTCTGTACCAAAAATTTGCACCATGTCATCATCCTCATTAAAAGAATTAGAGGAATTTTCCCATGAATCATAACTCTTGAAAATATGGCCATAGTGCTTTTAGAAATTCACAGAAAATATGTGAAATATAGAACTATGGACCAGTGCCAACTACTTGAATATATTTTGGTTGGATTGATGAATGGTCATGGAATAATTTGAGTAGATACTTGAGGACATCATATAGATGTGTACACATGTATAATGCTTATCTTTCCTTCTTTTGATTTCTTTGGATTGGTTTAATGTGATTCAACAAGAGATGACGGTTGAATGAGACTCAACCTGAGAAGGAAATCGACTAGAGTATCGACTAGGATTTTTTTGTTGATTAACTTGAGAGTGGTTGACTGAGATTCAAACAATGGTGACAATCAACTGGTGTTTCGACTAGATGTTTTATTAATTTAAACCGATTTTGATGTGCTTGTATATTGATGATTATATTATACCTCCATTGTATTTGGGGGGGGAGGTTGAATATCTTGCTATGAGGTAAACCCAATTGATGACTTGTTGTTTATTTGACTGTGCCTTGTTGAGATTGATTGAACTATGTTCGAATGAGTTTCTAATTGTTTGTTGGGATATTTTCTTGAGTAATATTGTTATTACCTATTTGATGGATGGAGATGACTATATTACTGGACAAAAACTACCTATGTTTGCTGTGTTATTGTCTAGTCGATTGATAGACTGGATTAGGTTGTCTTATTGTCTAGTTAAATGATCAACTAGGATTAATGTTTGACCAGTTGTATGGAAACTTGTTTAATGGATTGGAAAACTACATGGAAAACGTTTCATATTTATTCATGGAGTATGTACCATACTTGAGTTCTTCATCTTGAAGGTGGAAATGGTATGTTGTGTATCGGGGATGGTTAATATTTGCACTTCATATCAAATTAAGGGCAGAATGTTGTGTAATTTTTTTTCCTCCAAGATGAGTTTACGAAGGGTGTTGGAACCTATGGTTTATTGGTAAACTCATCTTGTCATATTATGGAGTTAACCATTAAAGGGTTCCAATCGACCATAGGTTCAAACAACTATCATGGGTTGTGACAATTTTGTTTTTCTTTCTTAAGTGATTGTCCATTTTTTGGATTGGACAAGCATGGGATGTTTTGAGTACTAACATGTGGAAATAAAGGTTAATTTCATTTTGACCTTCAAGGAAATAATGTGATCACTTGGAATGAATTCAAAAAATCCTTACAAAATGGACATGTCTATTTGAAATATGACTCGGATGTGTTAATTTGGAACAAGAACAACATCGGAAAAACTTATACTACTAAACTTGTTTATGATTTATCTATGGGTACTATGGTTGGAAACCATTGTTGTTGGTGATCCTCAAATTGGAAGGTGTATACCCCAAAAAGAAAAAAATTATTTAAGTGATTGAAACTTTAAAACGAAATCACCACATGGGATTACCTTCAAAATAAGTGTTACTCTGGTCCAAGTATGTGTATAACTATGACACATATTTTTATTTGGTTCCCATTTACAATTCAGGTTTGGAAGTATATGAGTCAATGAGTAAGATTACCTTAATAAGGAACTGCATCTTGATGGAAAAAGGTTTGATACTTTTTTTCTCTAGACCCGATCTTAAGAAATTTAGAATGGTTCCTTTGTTAACCCTTTGGGCTATGCGTCTTAATCATAAAAATAATATATTAGAGGGAAATTTGGTCCAAACATTTAAAGTCTCATCTAATATTGGTTCCATTGTACAATTTCTTAATTCAAGGACAAGCCTACAAGATCTCAAAAGCCAGTGAACTCTTGGTGGATAAGCATGCCCTTTGGGGTTTGTTTGACAAGTGTGTTAGGGGGACCATGAAATTTTTGTCTTAGGGGTCTATTGTATTTACACGATTCTCATTATTTCATATTTTGTGATAGTTCAAGGTCGGGTAAAAATAATAGAGCCAAGTTACTTACACTTTGATCACATCTCAAGATGGCTACATCAAAGGACATTACCTCATTACAGGTATATGGTGACTTTTCGTTGGTTATAAACTCGATGCACAAAGTTCATATAGTTCATGAAATCACACTATAGGTCTTAGATACACATCTAAAATGATTTTCTTCTTAATTCTCTCACGTTACTTTGACACATGTTTATACAACTAAGTTGTATGAAATTATTGGAGAAAGAAAACATTATCTCTGCATAGATATTTTTAAGTATATACCTCAATGGATTACATCATACCATATTTAGAAATTTATTTCTAGATTGTCCACTGAAAAGGATAGTCTAGTAATGCCTTCAAGTTGTGTTTTTGGTTTCTAATTTGAATAAAAATATCTCTTTTTCTTTGGAAAATATGTTAGAATAATCAACCCATCGTTAGCCATATTTGACATTAATTAAATCATTTTTGTCTTATTCCTAGATTCCTAGATTATTCTCTATGCTAGTTGGCTTCCGTGTGTTCCTAGAGTCAATACTTGCTAAACTAGGTCATGGAGCACTTTGTAATCATCCTGGAAAATAGTTTAGTAATTTTGCTTTTATTCTTGGTTCCTAAAAGCATAGTTATGCTTTTTGTGAAAGTTGTCTTTCTTTACAGTAGTTTTAATGCATAAAGGAAAAGCTAGTCTAGGGGAACTTGCCTTGTTTTTTTCCCACATCACCCTCCTTCCTTTTCTCCAAAAAAAAACATGAATGAGTTGTATTTACATCACTTATTATCTTGACCACTTTATTTAGCCAATTCATGAGCATTTTCATAGATTTGGAAAGTCCTTTTTGCACCTATGGGGGAATTGACTTGATTTAGTAACCCTGATTTTTGACCAATTCGAATAGCAGTCTAGTGCTTTCAAATATTTCATATAATTATATATTTTATCAGACTATTACTTCATATGGTTGGCTTAGGTACAATTATTCAATACAGGATTAGGTTATGCTTTAATTTCAGTCTCCTTTTGTATGAATTTTGCATGTTTGATTAGCAATTTTGTGAGTGTAATTTATCTATCACTTGGGTTCAATTTCCACATGGTATCAGAGCCTTTGTATATCAATTTATTTCCTTCCAATTTGTTTTTGCAGGTTCGACATCACTGACTGGGAGCGCATTCTGCTAACTGAAGGGCACAGGAGCTGAGATATGGACCAATCTCAAAGGATCATCTTGACTCCATTCAATTTATTTGAATGAAAAGTTGAGATGGAGATATTATTGAGAGAGAAAGGTCTCTACAAGGTTACCATGGCTACTGAGGCAGAGCCCAATGCAGCTACAGAGAAAATAAAATGGCACAACAAGAGGGATGAGGCCTATGGTCTTTTGTGTCTAAGCATTTCAAGAGACCTCCTCTTTCATCTTAATTGATTGAAATCTCCTAATAAGGTGTGGGAGAATCTTGAAGATATTTTTGGAAATACAAATGAGATTAGAGGACATCAAATTGAGAATGAATTCATCTCCTTGATTCCCAGTAGCTTTGAATCATTGCAACTCTACTTTACCAAGTTTAAGGCCTTTGTTTTGCAGTTAAAACAATGTGGGATTGAAAAGAAGGAAGATAAACTAGTTTTGACCAGACTCTCAAAGATTCGTCTTGACAATTCAGTGTTTTTTTCGACCTTCCATGCCACTAAATTGACAGCTCGAACCTAGAATATGCCTAAGCTTGCTGAGTTCATGGAATCCCTCACCCAGGAGCAAGATCAATTGGTGATGATGGGAACCATCAAACCTTCCAAACACCAAGATTTGGTTGCTGGATATTCAAAGGTGGATTCAAAAAGCAAGAAAAAAGCCAAAAATCTACATGAGAAAAAGAGAGACAAGTCAAATTCTCAAGAGGAGCCCTCAAAATCCAAGAAGAACTTCTAGAAGAAGAAGAACAAAGGAGAAATGAGCAAGTGCACATACTATAGTAAGGGCTATCATATTGAGAGATATTGTATGAAAAATCAAATTGACATGTTGACCCAACACCTGGAGAAGAAAAACATCTCCCTTCTTGATTGCTCAAAGAAGAGGGAAGGAGGATCAGATTCAGAAGACAAGGAGAGAGTACATGCTTTGGTTGCTGGCA